>RYFJ01002981.1:0-195354 GCA_003991445.1 Oryza meyeriana var. granulata | reverse complement strand
GGTTGTTGTGTTTGTGCACTTTTGTTGGCTTGGCTGTTTAAGGTGCGCTGCGTAAAGCTGATGCTTTCGGAGGCCATTGTGGTTCTGCTGGTCTTTCTTCTCCGTGTAACTTCTCGCTACATGATCAGGCTGTTCGCTGGTGTTGTTTTTTTGCTGAGTTTAGGTAAAATCTAACTAATTCCAATGCAGTGGGACGCTATTTCTGTACATCTGTAGCATTATATGCGATTTCTAGGTGCGTTGGTTGGGATCTAGCTGGCTTGTAGTTGCTTTAACTTTACATAATGTTGTGCAGTCTATGGGTATTTATAGGGGTAGTCCTCAATTGGGTTTTGTATGTTTGGTATAGGTTTTTTAGGTTCATTGTGTATGTTCTAGGTTGTTGGCAATTGTCAGTGTTGTTTTTGTGGTGGTTGTGCCTAGGTGGTATAGGGGTGTGCTATATTGCATTTTGTTGTCTATTTGTTTGTTGGCGTCTCTCACTTAAGAATTTGGTTTGTTGGGTTTTTCTCGTTTTACTTGGGTTTGGTTTTACCGGTTTCTCTCCCTGTTCGCTGTCGGTTTAGAGCTAGTGTTTTTTTGGTTCTGTTGTTGCTAATATATATCAATGGAATGATATGAGGGCCTTATGGGTTGCCTTTGCATGTTGGTTCTAGTTTGCTTTTTCTACCGTGTTTGGAGTAGTAGTTTTGCATGGCTGGTTTGGTGTTGTTGTTATTGCAATTTGCTGAGGTGTTAGTTTGTTGTTATGTGATTGGTTAGGGATGTGGATAGCCTGGCTATCCAGGCTTGCATAAGTGGCAATTCTAGTTACATTTGCAGCAATTTTAGCACTAGCGGAGCATGTTCGTATTTGTTTGGATGTGAGCTATAGTGCAGTTTGTTCCTATGCTTTTCAGCCGCCTGTATGGATGTCTAGGTTTGTCTTGATAGTTGCATTACATGATTTTAGGGTGCCAATATTGTATTTCTCAATTTATTGGAGATAAAAAAAATTGTTGGGTTCATCGTCACATCAGCTTGCTTCGTTTTATTGATTTTTCTTTTTTCACTTTGCTATTGTCCCTTCTGCCTTATTATAGCGGCAGTGTCATGCTGGTTTTTGCATTTTGCATGTCGTGAGCATTTAGTGCTAAAAGTCTTTGATGTGCAAGCCTAACTAGATTGTGTCTCCATTTTTCGACAGATTGTTTTTCACTTTAGGCATGTTCCATAAGTCTAGTTCCAGAGGAAGGTTATGATGCACTAAATGTGTTTTTATGTTTGTTTATATTTGAGCCTAGAGTAAGTTTTTTATTGATTAGCATTTTTTAGGATAGTATATTTGTTAACAGAGTTTCTATACAAGTGAGGCTTACGTACTGATTTACCTTACTTGTTGTACTTTTCGCTAACTAATTGACATCGCTTGTAATTTTATGTTTAATCAAAAGTTCTTTATAAAGCTGACGGCTTTTTTACGTATGTTATTTTACTTACGTTGTAATTGCTACTATGACATTACGTTGTAATTGGCTAACTATGACAATCACTGATACTTTTTGATGCTAACTCGTGTTTGTATTACTTTAACTGGTCTGTTGGAACTATTAATTGAGCACTTTACTAATTGTTTTTGGCTAAAGGTGGTTGTGATCCTAGCAATTTCTGATCTTGACTTTTGCTTGTTATCTAACATCGACTGATTATTTTACTTTGTTCGTTTTTCCTTTCTATTGTATTGAAGCTTACTATGACAATACTTGTGTTAACTTTGGATCTTAATTTTTTCGTGTTGTAACTTAACTGGCTTTGGTATTTATCGAAGCGTACTAATTGTTTGGTTAATTAGGTGGTTGCTGATTCCTAACAATTTTCTGTATCTGACCTTGCTGATAAATCGACTGAATTATTTTACTTGTCAGTTTTTTCCTACATTTGTATTTTGAAGCTAATCTATGACAATACTGGTACCTGATCGCTAATCTCGTGTTGTATTATTTTTTAAAAACCTGGCTTTTGGACTATTATTGAAGCACCTCCTAATTGTTTGGCTATACGGTGGTTTGCGATCCTACAATTTCTGATCTGATCTTCGTTGGCTGACTATTACATCGACTGAATTATTTTTACTTGTTCATAGTTTTTTTTCTTCTTGTGTATTGATGTTAATGTATGTGCCTTGTTCTGTCCGTTTTTTTCTCTCATGTGTGAGAGGTTCGTGTGTTTCTTATTTATTATTCGTTTGCTTTTGCAAGTCTAGTATCTTTCTTAATTAATTCAATATTTCAATTGGTATTTTGAAGGGGTAAATTTATGTTTTATGGATAGTTACATTACCTTTCCAGATACTCGGAATTGAAAAGCACTCAGGTGGAGTAGCAAGCTATTCTTACAAATCAGGTGCTTTTTAGTCTTTCGCTTTTATTGGCTTGATGTTGCATTCTATTTTTTTGCCTTCGGTCGCGGGATTGTTTTGGGAGTATCCCATTGCCATCCATCATGTCATATTTTACGACGTAAATTTTTAACCATTTACAATGATAAAATGGAAATCCATGGTTAATTTTTTTTGATATTGTATTCACGCCATGTAATTTTGGTTATATTATATATTAATACATTTTAATTGGAGGTGTGAGTTATCATTCTATAATTTCTACGGTTTGGGCCAATACGTGAAATGCAACAATTGTCGGAGTATCTATATAAAAGCAATAAAGTTGTTTGGGCAGTAAAATATTATTCTATTGACTTTACTAATTTGCTTGGCCACAGACATTGGATACTAAATTTGCTTGAGCATTTATGGTAGTACAATTATAAAATTCGCTATTGTTCGCCTGCCCGGCCCTGCTTGCCTTTGTTTTGCCTTTGCCCTCTGCCGGCTCTCTTTGTGCTCGCTTTGCCGTGTTGCCCGCTCTTGCCTTGGCCCCTCCCGTGCGTCTTGCCCGCGCCCATCGCTCGTTGCCTGTCGTCCCTTTCAGCTCCGTGCACTTTCGCCGCGACTCTTCTTTGCCCGCGCTTCCCTCAATCCGTGCCCTCGCCGCTTTCCGCTTGCGCCTGCGCTCCGCGCTGCGCCTGCGCCGTCTGTGCCTCGCCTTCTCTGCGGTGCTAGGCGCCCTGCTCCCGCACCCACGCCCGTGCCCGTTGCCCTCTGCCTCTCTTGCAGGTCTCCGCGCTGCTGCTCCGTTTGCCTTGTTTTGTCCCTTCGCCTGGGCCTCTCCTGTGCGCCTTGCTCCGCGCCCTGCTCCGTGCCCGTTCTGCCCTCGCTCGTGCAACTCGTCCGCTGATCCTTCTTTATGCCCGCGTCCTTCACCGTTGCCCTCTTGGCCTCTGATTCCTGTTGCCTTGCGCCTTGCGCCTTCGCGCTTTTCGCTCCGGCCCTCGCCTCACTGTTGCCCTCTGTTTTTTTTCTTTTTTTTTTTTTTTTTTTTTTTTTTTTTTTTTTCCGTGTCCCTCCCCGCGCCTAGTGCCTATGTCCTTCGCGTTTTTGTCCCGGCCCTCTTTCTCCGTTCCTTCGCTTCCTTCGCCGGCTCTCCTGCGATTCCGTGCCTTTGCCGTTAGCCCTCTTCGCCCCCCATGTGTCGTCTTTTCCATGCTCCTCGCCCGCGCGGCTTTGTCTGCCTTTCGCCGCTGCCCTCCTCGAGTGTCTATTTACTGTTCTTGGGAGTCCCGGAGATTGGTCTCATTCCTCGCGGCGGTTCCTCGCTCCTGTGCCGGCTTTCCCTTCCCGTGCGCCGAGGGCCGGTCCTCTAGCTAGTGCCGTTTTTGCTTCTGCCTTCCGGCTGCTTCTCTCGCCCGCGCCCTGTTGCCCGGCCTCGCCTCTCCCTGTGCCCTGCGTTTCGCGTTGCCCTGCGCTCTCTGCCTTGCTCGTTCGCCTCTGCTCGCCTTGTCTTGTTGCCTTCTGCCTCGCCCGTTGCTTCTCGCGCGCCTTCCGCTGAGATCAGCGTGTTGGCTTCTCTTTTTCGAGTTTTTACGAGCTTGGATAGGTACCTTTCAGGTCTTTTAAATTAAGTAGTATGCCATTGTATGTTTAAAGGAGAAATTAGTGTTTTTGAATAATAATTAACAGGGATATTGGTTGTTAATTTATTATTCTTATCGTGTTTCTGCGGTTCTTTCTTCCGAGGGTTTTTCAATCGCCCCTCTTTTCTTCTCCGAGCGTTCTTCTATTCGTCCTTTGCCCTAATCTTTTCCCCGAGCGAATGCTCCTCACGGGGCGGCGGTCTTTTCCCTGTGTCGAATCCCGGAAGTAGAGGCTGTGTGCTCTACGGTGCGCCCTGCTGCTTTTCCGCTGACTCGTTTTGGCGCAGGAGCCTCCGTCGCGCTCTTGTGTTCGGGCCGTTTGCCTCCCTCACCGTGGGCGGCGAGCGTATAGCTGGGCAGGTGCCGCGTCTGTGCTCTGGCTTGTCGCGCCCGCGCTCCCCTATCACCGCATGGATGTGCACAGTTAGTTATTGATGCCTTATAAATAGGATACAATCGACGACGAAACACTCGCCTGCTGGAGCTCGCCGTCGTCGAGATTACGGTCATCCGAGGTGTCTAAGAAGACCCCCCTTAGTCTCGCTGTTGACTCTCTTACCTTTTTCTATTTTCTGCGCGCGACTAGCGACGCGCCATCTCTGCGTCGCTTTTTTTGCTCCGTTGAGCAGCTCGCCGTGTTCAGTCTCCTCTGTTTACCATTCGGTATATCTTTTCGGTTCGGTTTTTTTTACGTCGATCCGTTGTCGCTGGTCTGCTCTTTGCTTCTTGCCGACTTATCCTCTCCTAGACCGGACGTGTCGCTTATTGTTCCACGTTCAATAATTCTATGGTAAATGTCATTTCAAATATCTATTTTTTTGAGTGATACAATTGTTAGCTCTGTAAATTTGTGAATCTTTATTACTGTAGATTTTTAAATATGACAACTTTGTACAGAAAATGTCATAAAATATTAACAAGTCATAGTAATTTTTTTGTGCTAAAACTTGAAATATTTTTATATTTCTTTTCTATATTCATTAATATCCTTTTGAGGTGAACCAATTTGTGTGGATTGATAGAAATTGTGCTCTTAATTTTTGTAAATAAAAGTTGAGACCTTCTGTATAGGATTTTTTCTCTAAAAATGGAAACACTTTTCATATACTTTTTTTAACCTACAAGTTTATATTAAATTTCTGGAAATTCTCATCTTTTAA
Source organism: Oryza meyeriana var. granulata (assembly GCA_003991445.1). Taxonomy (NCBI): domain Eukaryota; kingdom Viridiplantae; phylum Streptophyta; class Magnoliopsida; order Poales; family Poaceae; genus Oryza; species Oryza meyeriana. Next base: position 190,186 of record RYFJ01002981.1, on the reverse strand, counting down.
TTGTTCTAAAAATGTGAATCGCATTTTTTGTTTAATCTCAAAATTGTTTTATCTTATACTTTGGATATTTATTTGTATTTTGAAAAAATATTCTCCAAAATAGACCTAAGTATTTTCTAACCTTCTCTTTTTGTTACTGGTAAGGTTTGTGATTGTACGATGTGATGATATTATTAGGTGAGTGCAAATAGAAAGAGGCAAGGAAGGTTTCGATAACCAACAAGTGTATTTTTCTTTTAAAAAGACAGGCATAATTAGTTATTCGTGTTCAAAGAAGCGTGCGGGAAACAACCTAAAGAGAAAATATTACTAAGTCTGGCACCTTCAGGAAGTAAGCCGCGGATAAGTAAAACTTGCATCAAAGGCGTTCTGCGATCGAAGGTTACGCCCTAGTAGTTTATCATTGAGCTTAACAACAATATTAGAGTATTGAATTCAGTTGTTTCTTTCCCACACTTGGAGCAGGTAGTCTGATTCTTGAATCTTAAGTAATAGAGGAAGTGCAGGAATGTAGCATGTGCTGGCATTTTTTTTTTTTTTATTTTCTGTTCTGGACAGGTCCAGAAGCTATTTGTGTAGTTTGAAATTTCTGGAGTTGGAAGATTATATAATTATTTTTGCCAGCTTGTTTGGAAAAGAAGGATGTGGAACTTTTTTTCTTATTTTTCTTTTTCACACAATAGTGACATTTACCCTCCTTGAGAATGGTTGGAACAAGAGCAACTTGATATGTCAATTGTGAGACATACATGATGCAGTTTTCTTTCTTACTTAGGCTTTTCCATGACCTGACAGAATGGTGAATGTAGTAAATATTTTGTTTTTGTGGGGACTCTCAAATTTTGTGAGAATCATGGAATTTTATGAGGTGCAGATTAGTCGGTAAGAGACCATTTTTTTTATTTGAAAATGGTCTGGTTGATTCTTTCTATTTTTTCTACTCGTTCTAAATGTTTTGAATGATGCCTATTCGCTTCTATTTGAATTCTGAGGCGTCAGAAATTTTGTTGTGCATATGCACTAACCCATGAGCTGCATTCGTAGTTGTTATTGAATTAGTTGTGGATTTCTTCTCGCCGGTTTTCTTCTGCACATTTTTCAGTGTTATGTGTGGACTTTTGATGTTTGATCTTAAAAATTTTTTGCAAGAGTTCTCAGTTACTAGATAGGTATTCAGTGTACATACATATAGTCGAAACCATCATAAACTATTTATTCCATTATTATCTGAATAATTTTTATATTTATTATATAACAGCTATAAAGCTATCAAGAGCTGTACATCTGGTTCCAGTTTCTACTAGCTTGTTCAGGGAGTACGTTATGCTGCGAGAAAGATGTTGCAATGCACTTGTATATAACCCGATGTGTATACTACTAGTACCACAGATCATAGAAAGGCTACGATGGTTATAATATTTATGGGCATATAAACCTACACACCTCATCTTTGACTCGATACGATAAACAAAAACCCAGGCAACTTATTTACTACTCATTCATCTCTTCTTCAAGTCTCATCTTCAACATTTAGAGATTTGGCTGGTCAGCCAGAAGGCAGACTGCATTAATGCAAAAGAAGGAACCATAGGATTGATAAGATGTACATGCTTTTCAGTTTGATTTGTTTTTCAGCAACTAGATCGCAAGAGTGGTGTATAAAACCATGGCGAAATTTTGTTCAAGATCACATTGGATGGGAATTGAAGCATAGAGCTGGCTTGGGCAGCTGGGTGTTCTTTTTGCTCTGGCACAAGATTGTAGACAGGCATGACGCTTTGGTTGTGCTGGTGGCACTGCTTGTACGTTGAGACAGATGGTTCAGCACCTTCTTGCATCTTCGTGACCTGATTTGATCCTGCATGGAGGTTGCCCAAGACGTATCGGTCCGAGCGAGGCCTCGGTTTTTTTTCTTTTTGTAGACTCGTGCCTGTGCGAGGTCTTGGGTAAGGGCCCGGGCACGGGGGCGCGGGGCGCGGATTGCGGGGGCGCGGTAGCGGGCACAGGGCGGGCGGCGCGGGCACGGTCCGGCTCTAACAATGAGCAGCAACACAGGCACTGTACAGGCGCACACACCGTCGACGAGCCCGCCCCCGCCCCGGCATCGGCTTGTGCCGACAGTTTCGGCTGGTGCATTTCTCGGCCGGCGCGATAATGGTTGGCGCAGCGTCCAGTAGCGGCGGCGGTGCTGGAGGAGATGGAAGAGCAACGAAGACGGTGAACGGCGGCGAGCGGCGCGGCGAAGATGCGGCGCGTCTCGACGCCGATCCCACTTCGGCACGGCGCTCGATGGCCTTGTAGTCGACGTAGTGGAGACGGAGTTGGAAGAAGATGGCGCTGCCATACCACTTTCGGAGCAGCGCCGCCTCCGGATCGTTGGCTGCGGGCCGGCGCCGGCATGGTCGATTTGTTGTCTCGGTGCTTCTCGGCTCGGCGGCGGGCTGACCGAAGCAGGCGGCGGCTGAGTCACGCCTCCCAGGGGTAGTTGACGGCGACGGTGCCATGGCCGCCGGCGCCAGTGGCGAGCTCGAGTTGTCGTCGTTGGAGCAGGGGTAGGTGCCAAAAGCTCCCGGCAACGGTGCAAGCGCTGGCGCATAGGTGAAACCAAGGGAACAGGCGACGGTGGCAAGCTCGGCGTCGGGTGGCCGTTAGGCGCAGGCGACGGCGGCGAGGACTTCCGGGGTCGGCATCGGCGCGAACAGGAGGAGGTATAAGCCGGCGGTGGCGTGCGGCGGCCGTGCGGTCAGCCATGACTTGACGACAATGAGCTTCTCGCCGGCGCGGCAGTTGGCCTCATTGGCCGCTGGATGAAGAAGAAGGGGCCGACTGGTCGAACGTGACACCGTGCTGCCGTCGTCGAACCTGCCGCCGGCGAACGACGCCGACGTGTTGCACGCGTCGTACGCCCCCTCATCCACCAGCACCACACGTGCGAGAGAAACGCGAAGGATTGTACGTATTTGCCTTTAAACACATAAATTAATTCTATAAGCTAATTACCATTTTAACCTTCTACCTTCAGTACCTTTTCATCGGTACCTCTTATTCTACTGTGTTAGATTAGAGACGATTAACGGTCCTAATTAATTCCAAGCACCGGCATCTGGGGAATCTAATGAGATCTATCTATTGGCACTATTAGTTAACTATAATCTTGGTGTCTTGATTCCTCTTTTGTAATTACACGATGAGGGCGAGTTTCTCTTTTGGTCTGCATTGTGGCCCTAAATTTCCAGATGATCTTGTCGAAGACTTGAATTATTAGAAGATTACTTGTCAATCTGAGATCAGAAATTTCTAGGCGGTTGCCCCATCCTCAGCCAAGCAAAAATTTTCCTTGGGTTGTCCCATCCTCAGCCAAGCAGACATTTACAACTAGGCCTAACTCAACTGATCGACTTGAGCCGTAATGACAGTCTTCTCAACGTGCCCTCAGAAATACCCAGATCAAGGCACCGTACCAACTTAGGCACCGACTATAGGACACTGGCATGGATCGTACATAGCAAGTCAGAGGATCCCGAAAGATCAGGAGTTTTCTCTTTCAGTCTGCGTTGTGGCCCTAAATTTCTTGATGATCTTCTCGAAGACTTGGATTATTAAAAGATTACTTGTCAGTTTGGGATCAGAAATTTCTGGATGGTTGCCCCATCCTCAGCCAAGCAAAAATTTCTACCTTAAGTTCGCCCCATCCTTAGCCAAGCAGAGACTTACAGCTGGGGCTAACTCAACTGATCCACTTGAACCGGTAATGACCAGTCTTCTCAATGCGATCCTCAGAAATACCCTGATCAAGGCACCGTACCAAGTTAGGCACCGACTATAGGAAATGACATGGATCGTACATAGCAAGTCAAAGGATCGCGAAAGATCAGGAGTTCCCTTCCCAACAATGTTAGAGGACACACGACGGATAAGGTACAGAAGCTACTTGTAAGAGTGTTCTAGAAACGAATACCGACCACTCGAGGACTAACCCATCTAAAGGATACTCTATTCTGGGGCCTTGATGAGGAGAGGAAAGCCCTAGAACAGTATGTAAATCACCATGAGGCCCAGACCAATAAGAGACTTTTTCAAAGACTGTATTAAGGAAAAACTGCAACAAACCAGATGAAGACACAACCTAAGCACATCTCATGAGAAAAATCTAAAGGAGGTAGCCTACCGCCTGTTATCTCGAGATAGACGAATCATGGATTTCGGAGGTCTTGCAGACATCGAAGAAAGGGTCCAACAACACCTTGGGACAGGCATTCTGCAAGACCTAGGGAAAAGCGATTGACTAAGAAAAAGTGGTAGGCACCAACCTGGAAGTCCCCTGGTACTGTCCACTACCAGTAAATGGAGCAGGGTTCACTGCAAGAAGGCACAAGCACTGAAGATGCTGAACCAACCAAAGGAACCACTGAAAAATGGTGCCTATAAAAGGAAGTGAAAAACGACCCCATAAAGGCACCTTTCGACTAAGCCTCTGCCACTAAAAAGCTCGGCCCTTTCTAGCCAACCAAAAACCATAACCATGTCAACCCGCTACCAGCAACCGAGGGGCATGCCGAGGATAAGCTCAATGGTATGCCCAGCAACTGGAATTCCTCTGTCGGCAGTTAGGCTACACCGAGGAACCAGTATTTTTTGTAATGAGCAGGTCGTTCGGGATCCCAAACAGCTGGAAGGTTGACAGTTTACCTCCATCTTCCGGGAGACGAAGTAATCACCTTCCAAAACCTTCATCCCCAGAAACCCTTGAAGCTGCCACTCGGGACGTGTTCCGCGAGGCGCTCACGATTTTGGCAAGATCTGTGCTCCTTGGGAGTAGCCAACCATTTTGGTATGCACCCTACGCGGGGAAGATGATAGCCGGTGCACCTCCAACTGAACAGGCCGAAGGAAGCAGATGTGTCTTCTCTCCAAACTAGCCTACACCCACGAGAACGCTACGAGCAAGCTCGAGAGCTGCATGAGCTTCGGGACCGATATGCTGATCTAGAGGCCCGTTATCAGCACCTAGCCCACGAACACACTACCGCCCTACTCCTGGAAGCACATTACTTGCTCTGTCGTATGTCCATCCGGGGGTTACCCTGTGTCCCCAAAGGAACCGTGCCGGAAATTGAACCCCGCACACCCCCACCATCTCCATAAGAAGGGTTACAAGTGTAAGCTTTTGTTTCACCATCGCCTTCCAAGCAAAGGCAATTTTCCTTTCATACCAAGTGATGTAATACCCTGTGCTACGTGTCAGGAAGAATGGAATGTGAAACGATGCAACCTTTTGCGTGCTTTAACTCTATGGCTTTAGAAAGCATTGGCTATGCTCATGCTTAGCCCAAAGTGCCCATTAGTAGGAACTCATTCATCGGGTTATGCTACGACATATTAGGGAAAAACAACAGTTCCCGTCAAAAGATATCCAAGCACCAATCAAAACCATAATGGTCCATGCTCAAGACACAGAGGAATTGAGGGATCTAAGCATAATTTAGAAAAGTGATAGTTTTCTTAACCAAGCAACTAAAATGAGCCAAGGACCTCATACTCAAAATCACCGAAGCTAAAGATTAAAAGCTGGGACCATAAAAGTTTATCAACTTCCTACTCTAACATCGCCTCTAGGATGGAAAGGAAAACAATGGGTACCAACACGATAAGGATGCAGATCGCCATGCACAGGTGGTCCGACTGGCCGTCCTGCGGTGGCTCAGAGTACCACCCTAAGAACTGGATCACTGGGCGCGCCACCACGGCTAAGACAATACAGATGGCGGTACAGACAAGACGTTAGCCCGACCACACCCACACCCAACGCAAAACAACAACCACCCCCGACCAGAAGCCTCCTCCTTGGCCGAAATGCTTCGGTGCCGCTGTCACTGCACCTTCGCCTCCAGCAACCTCGCTTGCTGCCTGCCCGACCGAAGCTCCGTCCTCCGCCTGCCCCAGACGCCGGCGAGAGGCACCTTTGCCGACACCCTCCTGCTCCGCACCAGCTCTAGTGCCACGGCTGGCAGCACCTTGCTCACCGCCATTGCCGCCGCCACTAATTGGCCAAACCCAACTCCATTTTCCCCTCCTCACTTTGAGCTACACCACCTCCACTCACCCTCCACTTGCCACCCCACTCCCACCCTAGCCAAAAGAAGAAGCACGGAAGGCCCATAAATAGAAACAGGCTCGATGACACAAGTACACGGGTACACGAAGCAGCAAAAGGTATGTTGGCAAACCCAAATAGAAAACAGGCAACCCTGGTACCCCAGCAAATACAGTACGGTCAAACGCAGCACACCGATTTGATCCATGCAGAGCCCAATGAAGATACGTCAATACCAATACCAATACCAGAGAAGAACATGAAAACAATGTTAGACCAACACCCGGCAGATTAGTTCAAAAGTTTAGAGCACAAACAGTCGGCCATGTCACTTGGTCAAAGTAGGGCCAGGGACCAGACAGCCACCTGACCCCATGTGTCAAAGCAACAATCATCGTTATTGTGATGTATTTGCTTCTATAGCCATGTTTTTATAAGGATTTTTGACATCTCCTTGAACCCGTTTACACGATGATAAGTATGTGTATCTCATATACTGACTTATACAAGAGCAACCCCTCAAGTGCCCTTAATCTTTCTATAAGATAATTCCCATAACAAAGCGAGTGATAATAAAGTTTTTTGTGAACTTGTTTTCTTATTTTTTATTGTTGTAGCGTTGTTGTCGTAATGCATATATGCAAGTTTGTATAGATATGTGCGCAAAAAAGCAATTTAAATATTTAAATGACAAATCTTTCCATTGGTACAAGCTAAAATATCTCCACAAAAAATATTAGGACAAACTTTTTACTATGGTATTTGAAAATTCATAACCCGCAGCGAAGCGCGGGCACATGTGGCTAGTAGATACAATGGGGGTGGGAATATATACCTGGGATCATCTGTGCCGTGTATTATACCTGGGTATTCTTTATAGCTGACATAGACGATCCCTGGTCTGTACCGGGTATTAATTATATCCGGCGCAGATATTCTTAAACCCTAAAACTCACACATTTTATTATTAATTATTATTTCTAGTGGAATGAAATAGTAATAAAAATAAATACTAAAACGATAATTGGACGTGACATTTTATTTGTAAGCATTATTTCCAATGGAATGAAATACTAATAAAAATAAATACTAAAACCACAATTTATCGTGATATTTTATTGTTAATTATTATTTCTAATGCAATGAAATAGTAATATAAATAAATACTAAAACCACAATTTTGCATGACATTTTATTTGTAATTATTATTTCCAATGGAATGAAATAGTAATAAAAATAAATACTAAAACCAAAATTTGTCGTGACATTTTATTTGTAATCATTATTTCCAATGGAATGAAATACTAATAAAAATAAATAGTAAAACCACAATTAGTCGTGACATTTTATTTTTAATTATTATGCCTAATGCAATGGTATAGTTATATAAATAAATACTAAAACAGCAATTTGTCGTGACATTTTATTTGTAATTATTATTTCCAATGGAATGAAATAGTAATAAAAATAAATACTAAAACCATAATAGAAATTTAGACATTACTTCAAATATTATACCAAATATTACATGGATATATTGATTAACCATGGATACATGGGCATCGATAATTAAACATAAAAAACTAGATTATTGTCTCTATTTATCTAGAACAAGCACGATCTCCTGATGATCACGACGTATATATGTGGCGTCCTTATCGAGAAGATCTTCATCTCCCATATTGACGTTGACTGCGAAGGGAGGTACCTCAAAATCCTGAGTGTAGTCTGCTTCACTAACAACATTGTGATGAGGACATTCCTTCCATGGATACAACTCATCCACAACAAGGACTACTTACTCGAAGTTGTGCTCGTCAACTTAATTACCAGGTAAATTCATTTCTAAGTTTCTATATTACAAAGAATAGTCCGCTACCTAATGCAAATGATTTAATTATGATTAGAAATCTGGGAAAGGACGAAGGAAAAGGGCCAAGTCAAGCAAGAATTCGAGTTGGACTCGTTCTGCAATCAGATTCGAACTACTGCGATGATACCAAGTTCAAGCAGGCATAACTTCCTCATACGGACTCCGTTTGGGACGTTCTTGTACTTCATGGAAAGCTTATGAAGTCTACTTTCCAATGGATCCAACCTTATCTTCAAATTCCATCTGAGCCAGCTGCAATCATCAAAACAATCCATATTGGTTCCTGAGTCTGAGTCAAAAGGGTGTTGCGCCATCCCCACTTGGGCCCATGGGCCTTGTAACCCTAAGGCGTGCACGTGGGACGCCCCCTGGTTGTCTCCCTATTTAGGAGCCACCACCTCCCTTGCTAGATTTGGATTTTGTTGAGTTTAGGTTTATCCATTGTGCAAACTTTGTTCTTCAGTTGTGTCGGACGACCACCTATCAAGCCAGCTTCGGAATCCCAACTTTATGATTCACAATACAATGCTTCATTCATATTCGCAATATCAGATTGCCTATGTCTTATTCTTGCTAGTTCTTTGATTGCTCGCAGGGATTGAACTTCGTGTTCAGGTTGATTGCGTCTCCAGCGAGGTCAATAACATCTCAGATATTGGTTTAGCGATTGCTAAGGCGCAAGCGACGTTGTGCGTTGTAGTCGGATCACCAGGGTCATCTTCACTGAAATCGATAGTTATCAGTCTCATCGAAAGATCGCAAGCATGTATTGATTATACACAATGATGGTGGGTATTCCTCTGCTAGTGATTTTGATGATGAAACATATGCTATGTTGGCAAATAATCTTGCAAGACATGATGATGGATTGGAACATGAGGAGGAACATGTTGGTGCCGAAGATGTCGAGAAGTATTTGAGCATTATAGTACAACGCATACTAAGTGCTCAAGTGTCTCATGCCGAGCAAAACCAGTGCCATAATTTGTTCCAAATCAAGGGCGTTGTCAAGGAACGCTCGATTCGCATAATTGTTGATGGTGGGAGTTGCAACAATTTGGCGAGTATGGGTATGGTGGAGAAGCTTGCTTTGCCGACTAAACCTCATCCCCACCCATACCATATTCAATGGTTCAACAACAGTGGTAAGTTGAAGGTAACACGGATGGTGAGAGTACATTTTTCTATGGGTTCATACCATGTTTATGTTGATTGCGACCTTGTTCCTATGCAAGCTTCTTCATTATTATTAGGATGACCTTGGCAATATGATGCTGAATGCGTACATCATGGTAGGAATAATCAATACTCTCTCATGTTCATGGGAAAGAAAATTGTGCTGCATCCTATGACTCCTGAACAAATTGTTAAAGATGACATTGCTAGAGCTAGTAGAGAGAAGAGTCAGGAGAATTCTAAGAGTGAAAATCAGAATGTAGAAAAAAAGCTTGAGCAACATAAAAAGAAAGAACCTAAATCTGTCCTCGTGAAAAGTAATGAAATTAAATTGAAAGATGCTTGTTTTCTTGCTACCAAATCTGATATGACTGAACTGAATGCTAGTAATACTGTTTGCTATGCATTAGTTTGCAAAGAAGCTTTGTTTTCATTTGAGGATATACCTTCTTCTTTGCCACCTGCTGTCACTAACCTCTTGCAAGAATTTGAGGATGTGTATCCTGCTGAGATACCCCCAGGGCTGCCACCAACTAGGGGTATTGAACATCAAATTGATTTTATCCCAGGAGCTTCCCTACCCAACCGCGCGCCATACCAAACCAACCCGGAGGAGACTAAGGAGATTGAGCATCAAGTGTGAGACTTGCTTGACAAAGGGTACGTACGTGAGAGCCTTAGTCCTTGTGCTATTCTGGTACTTTTGGTTCCAAAGAAAGATGGAACATGGCGTATGTGTGTTGATTGTAGAGCTATCAATAATATTACCATTAGAAACCGTCATCCTATTTCTAGGTTAGACAATATGCTTGATGAATTAAGTGGCTCTATAGTGTTTTCTAAAGTTGACTTGCGTAGTGGATACCACCAAATCAGAATAAAACTTGGAGATGAATGGAAGACAACATTTAAAACTAAGTTCGGGTTATATGAGTGGCTAGTGATGCCTTTTGGTTTAACTAATACCCCTAGAACTTTCATGAGATTAATGAACGAAGTTTTATGTGCTTTTATTGGTAAATTTGTGGTAGTTTACTTTGATGATATATTGATTTACAACAAGTCACTAGATGAACATCTTGAACACTTACGTGCTGTTTTCATTACTTTGAGAGATGCACGTTTGTTTGGTAACCTCAAAAAGTGCACCTTTTGCACCGATCGAGTCTGTTTTCTTGGCTATGTTGTTACTCCGCAGGAAATTGAAGTAGATGAAGCCAAGACTAAAGCTATAAATAAGTTGGCCCAACACCACAAACGGTCCACACAAGTGCAGAGTTTTCATGGGCTTACAGGATTCTATCGCCGCTTTGTGAATGATTTCAGCACCATCGCTGCACCACTTAATGAATTGATAAAGAAAGGTGTTCCATTTAAATGGGGAGAAGTGCAAGAAAAAGCTTTCAATCTTCTCAAAAAAAAAGCTCACACTTGCACCATCGCTTAAACTTTCTGACTTTCGTAAGACTTTTGAACTTGAGTGTGATGCTAGCGGAATTGGAATTGGTGGTGTGCTGATACAAGAAGGTAAACCTATTGCTTATTTTAGTAAAAAATTGAGTGGGCCTAGTTTGAATTATGATAAGGAATTATTTGCTCTCGTTCGAACTTTAGAAACATGGCAATATTATTTATGGCCTAAAGAATTTGTTATCCATTTTGATCATGAATCATTGAAACATATTAGAAGCCAAACTAAACTGAACCGTAGACATGCTCGTTCGGTTCAATTCATTGAATCTTTTCCTTATGTCATAAAACACAAGAAAGGGAAGGAAAATGTGATTGTTGATGCTTTGTCTAGACGGTATATAATGTTGTCTCAACTTGATTGTAGAATTTTTGGCTTGGAGACAATAAAAGAACTATACACTTTTGACGATGAGGAGTTTAAAGATGCCCTGTCCAATTGCAAGAATGGAAGATGCTGGAATAAATTTGTTTTCAATAATGGATTTTTATTTAAAGCTAACAAACTATGCGTTCCAGCCAGCTATGTTCGTCTTTTGTTGTTAGAGGAGGCACATGGGGGAGGACTAATGGGTCATTTTGGCGTCAAAAAGACGAAGGACATCCTTGCTGAACACTTCTATTGGCCAAGGATGAGGCGCGATGTTGAGCGCTATGTATCTCGTTGCACTACCTGCAAGAAAGCTAAGTCCCGACTTAATGCACATGGTTTATATATACCTCTTCTTGGACCTAGCGTTCCTTGGGAGGATATTTCAATGGACTTTGTTTTAGGGTTACCTCGAACGAAGAAGGGGAGAGATAGTGTTTTTGTTGTGATCGATAGATTTTCTAAAATGGCACATTTTATACCTTGTCATAAGAGCGATGATGCTACAAATGTTGTTGATTTGTTTTTCAAAGAGATTGTTCGATTACATGGAGTGCCCAATACCATTATTTCAGATCGAGATGCGAAGTTTTTGAGTCATTTTTGGCGCACATTGTGGGTGAAATTGGGTACCAAGCTACTGTTTTCTACTACTTGTCACCCCCAAACAGATGGACAAACTGAAGTTGTCAACCACACGCTATCAACTATAATGAGGGCTATCTAAAAGAAAAACTTGAAGGTGTGGGAAGAATGTCTACCTTATATAGAGTTTGCTTATAATCGATTATTGCACTCTACCACAAAGATGAGCCCTTCTCAGGTAGTATATGGCTTTACTCCTCGTGCTCCTATTGATTTATTGTCTATCGCTATTTCTGAAAAGTGAATTTAGATGCTAAGAAGCATGCTGAATTTGTCCTTAAATTGCATGAAACAACTAAAGAAAACATAGAGCGCATGAATGCTAAGTATAACATTGCTAGTAGTCAGGGTAGAAAGAGTTTGACTTTTGAACCGGGTGATCTAGTATGGTTGCATTTGCCTAAAGAAAGATTTCCTGATTTGCGAAAGTCTAAGTTGATGCCTAAAGCTGATGGTCCATTTAAAGCGTTAGCTAAGATTAATGATAATGCATATAAGCTTGATCTGTCTGCAGAATTCGGGGTTAGCTCCACATTTAATATTGTAGATTTGAAGCCATATTTGAGAGAAGAAGATGAACTTGAGTCAAGGATGACTCAAATGCAAGAAAGGGAGGATGATGAGGATATCCCTTCCATGGATACAACTCATCCACAACAAGGACCACTTATTCGAGCTCGTGCTCGTTAACTTAATTACCAGGTGAATTCATTCCTAGGTTCTTATATTACTGAGAATAGTCCGCTACTTAATGCAAATGATTTAATTGTGATTAGGAATCTGAGAAAGGACGAAGGAAAGGGGCCAAGTCAAGCAAGAATTCGAGTTAGACTCATTCTGAAATTAGATTCGAACTACTGCGATGGTACCAAGTTCAAGCGGGCATAACTTTTAAGGTGAACCAGGCAATAAACCGCCTCCAAAAATCTCTTGAAAAGCAACTTGAGGTCTGGAGTCGACCTCTGGTCAATTGCTTAAGAGTAAGCTCCTATAGCCATCATGTCATTCCACTGGTTGTGTTACTATGGAAACATATACCATACATGTATGTTAGTGAATCATGGTTCGACCGCCCGGCCCTCAGACCGCTAGACAGGTGAACCAAGAGGTTGACTGGGTCACGCAACGGTCCGGTTTTTTCACTATGGCTGGAGGCAGTGTGGCATGTCTTCTGGCTATCATAGTGTTGATGTTCGGCATTCACAATGAAGCCTCCACCTCTTCAGCCTTTAGCTTTTACTAATTGGCTATGGTGTATTGTACTTTTGCTCATGTGCTGGCATAGTTATTGGTATTGGGATGTTTGCATCAAGCTTGGCTTGAGGAACCTCACTTTAATGCATGCCTTATGGCTGGATGCTTGTAGCTTTGTGTTTTTTGAGGTGTTTCTTTTTCTTTTCTTGGGTTGATACCATGGTGTTGCATGCAGGCTAGTGATGGTACTTCGGTGTTCCCTGTGGGGGTTGGTGTCTCTCTATGTATTTATTTTCTCCTGTTTTATTAATACAATCGATAGTCCTGCAGCCAGTTTGCTAAAAAGACAAATATATCCAAATTGTCCATAGCCTGGTCAAACAAGCTAAAACCTACTTTTGCAAGGATATTTTTGTGCCCTCCCAAGTCCCATCTATAATTGTGTTGTTTGCACGATTGTACCAACCTTTTCTAGCAAATTGCTGTATGAGAAGCAGATTTTTTTTATGACACAATTTAATCTATGCTTTCTGTTACAAACTTAGCTTAGCAAGAATTTTGTGGTTGTCACATTATCTGTCTTGTATAGTTGTATTGGGATACTGCAATGTCCATACTGCCTTTTTGGCTAAAATGTTTCCTTGGTTGAACTTCTTTGCAATTATATTTGTTATTTGTACTGGTCATGATGTATTATGAAAGGAACTACTTTTTAATCTTGCAGTTCGGTGCATTTCCAATTGAAGTTCCTGCTCTTTAGGGCCATAGGGGATATTGAGATGTGATTTCCTTTAACTTCACCAATTTCAACGCTGCTAGATTGGAGTATTGTTGGAATCATTTCCCATGTGAAAAACTTTGGTTTGAAGCCAAGGGTATCTGTTTTTTTTCTATGCTTGTATTTTCATATTGTTATTTATCATCTTTATTTCTGTCCATCATTCTTTTTGTCCATAATGACTAAAAAGTTGTATGCAAGTGCACCTAGACATGAAGATATGACGGTGCCATTTTGTTACTTAACCATCTTTTTTATTAAAATTTGTTTTCCTTGATCAAGAGCAGCTACTCTAATATTATTTTGCCCTCCTATGCACATTCCAGATATGAGAAAAACAAATGGTTTTTTGTAACTCGATTTTTACTTTCTGCATTCCAGTCTGCTTTTATGTTTATAATATTTCCGTCATTTGTGAACATTTTAGGGCTTGTTTGGGTTGATGCCCAGACAAGGCTTACCAACAAGAGCAGTGCATTTGGCTATTATTTGGTTCGTTTCCAAAATTTTGGAGTTCCCAACCCATGCCAATGCCAAAAATTTGGTAACATACATTGGTTAGTCTCTTGTTGGTCTCAAACCAAACAACAACCAAAGCAACTCTACCAAAATTTTGGTAACAAACTAAACTTCTTGAAACTTTAACAAAATTTTAGCAATGCCTACATTTTGGCTGCCAATATTTTGGTAAGGTTGAGAATGGCTACAAACCAAGCAAGCCCTTAGTCTCAATCTGATGGTTTACTAGATTTTAGTTTGAATCTGATGGTTTAGTAGATCACTGCATTGGGGCAATAAGAATCACAGTGATATGCCTTCATAATTGAAAAAGTCCCAAAATTGCAAAACCATTCCCTTTACAACCCCAAGCTCTCATAACTGTTCAAAACCCACCCTTGGATCTAGGCAGCTTGCCACCAGGGGTTTGGCTGATGTGGTGGCATCCATGTGTGCATTCATATTGTCTGTGTCCTCCTTAAAGAATGTTATTTCTTTCAAATACTCCATTAGTATGATTGTTCATTTTTTATAATTCTAATAATAATAAGTTAACTAGATTGAGTTACGCCAAACTGGTGAGTTGGCTGCCAACGTGGCAAAAACTACTTATGATAGTTGAAGGGTTCAACTAAATGGTTCTGAAGTTGTAAGCCATAAGGTTGTAAAGTAGATATCTTTCTTTCATCGTTGATACAATATTTCTTTACATTTACGAATGCGAATGGACTAGGTAATTGTTTATTGAAACTGTAGCCAGAACTTTTGAACCTATTCTAAATGGCCTGCTTCTCTCTGTTTTTAGTATATCAGATTCTCAGTGTTTTTTTGTAAATATTATCAAATGATCTCCTAGCCATCAGATCATTGGTAGCTCTTATTGGCACATCAAATGTACTAAAAATCTATCTGATTATGGAATATTTGGATACTTCCCACGGTTTGCCATTAACTTTATGTAGATTTGCTCCTCATCACTAAAAATTCTGTTGTCTTGCATGTACATTGTACATCTTGTTATGTAAGCTAATGGATGTTGCTTTCTATCATACATTGCCACTTGATCTATATGTAAGGAATTTTGCTATAGGACACTCAAAAGTTTGTGTAATTTGCCAGTGGACATCACAAAAATGTGTCATGGATGGACACCTCCAAATATTGGTAATTTATTGCATTAACGATGTTGCAACTTACTTTTTTCTTGTTGAAATTTATTGCATTATGGTGTTTCATTTTATTTTGATTCAATGTTGCACGTATTGATTTTTTTGGTGTTGCCATCAATGCAACATCTGGAACATTTTTGTTGAAATATTTTTCATCAAGCAGTGAAACATATGAAATATTTATCAACAATACAGTGTAACACCGTCCGACGTTTTGCAAAACGTCGGACATCTGGGCTATAGTCACACCCCCTAGATTTACGTGTGTTGTCTTGATAGTTCGGTTGCATGCACACACCCATGCATGATTCACATGTTTTCAGGGTTATAACGAGTAATGGCTTGCAAATCTCCATGTCCATCCGTGGTTGTGTGGAAACATGCATGTTATTATCATCTCCACCTGTTCAAAATCTAAATGACTACTCCATTACGTGTTAACTCCACCTGCTCGCTTCCCCTCTGCCACCTGACGACCACCGTCGGGCAGGCTGATCTATATCACTTGGTGCTCGCTGTCCAATGTCAAGGCCATGTGGCTACTTGCTCGCTCGGTCAATGATGTGCTACTCCATGCGCTGGTGCTTGCTGAGAAGCTTGACAGTCGACACGCTCACCGCATCGCTGTGGTCGCGACTTGCCTCGGCCGGCGCTACATGCTCCTGCCCTCCAAGGATTCGATCACTTCTAAGCAAAACCCTTGGCCAGCCACTCCAACGCTGCCATTGCCGCCTTTAGCGGCGTCACGTCCCACTCCTAGGCTACGGCACCGTAAGCAAGCTCGATCATCTCAAAGCCACCACAGGCGTAGTCTACATGGAGCTAGCTAGAGGTGCTTTGGCTGTGTACATCCGCTTTAGATGTAGAGGCCGGGCTTTAATCCATTATCTAAAAAAAGAGCTAGAGGTGCTGGCCGACCTCGAACAGTGGACATGAAGGTCCTCACCGTCCACCGATGAAGCCTGACCACGTTGGATCTATAAAAGTTTCTGTACCATTGTAACAGGAAGAAAAAAAAGAAAATTTAAGGAAAAAAATGTGTGGATCTGGCAGACTGCAGAAAAAAGAGGAGAAAATGAAAGAAACGTGAAAGGGGAGAGGGGGTGGTGAGATTGATAAAGCCATGAGAGCTAAGTAGGCAAACGATGGAATATGGCCGGGTTTTAATCCATTATCTTAAAAAAAAGCTAGAGGTGCTGGCTGACCTCGAACAGTGGAAGTGAAGGTCCCCACCGTCCACCGACGAAGCCTAACCACGTTGGATCTGTCAAATTTTCTGTACAATTGTAACGGGAAGAAAAAAAGAAAATTTCAGAAAAAAATGTGTGAATCTGACAGACTGAAGATAAAAAAGGAGAAAATGAAAGAAATGTGAAAGGGGAGAGGGGGTGGTGAGATTGATAAAGCCATGAGCGCTAAGTAGGCAAATGATGGAATATGAGAAACCGTTCCAGAGGCATCACTTCATCGGATAGGGCCAGCGCGCACAATTCCTTTTCTTTTTCCGAACCTCTATGCCCCCACACACAAGGTGAGTGAGAGGTTATTTCGTGCATTTTATCTGGCTGTCGCTGTTGTAATATTATTTTTTGTAAACCTGTTGCGATGTATGGGTATCGTGCTAGTTATTTGTAAAATTCTTGTGCAACATAAATCTTATGTGCAGAATGCCTGCCTGGGCTGCAAATGCAACGATTATGGGTAGATCTTCTTCGGTGCAAGTGAATTTATTTTTATTTATCGATCAACATTTCCAAATACCTGAAATTTGTAGGGCTAGATGATACTTACCTGAGTCCAAATTGATGCCGTTTCAGCTGATAAATTGATACTTAATTGAGCTGAGATCGAGGTGGTCTCAAGGTCGTGTCTCAGCTGCCGATCTTAGACTCCAAATAGCTGCCGATCTCCGTATCGCTGCAGGAATACGTACTGTGCTCGCAAATACGTACGCATATGGTGGGTGGGCAAACCACTGGGATTATATAAGATGGGCTTGTACACAGGCCCACAACGTTAATTAAATGCAAATTAGATGCTACTATGTATGGTTGAGATCATACGGTATATTTGATTAACAGCTAGATCGTTTTAATTAACGTGAGATCTCTTATAGAAACTGTCAAATTACTATAGGTATAGATAGATAAGTATATGTTTGGGTACCCAATTTGAATGATCAGAGATTTGGAAAGACAAATGAATTTATTAACATAGGGAGAGTTTACACAATTTAATCCGCAACAGTGGGTTGCGGATGGGATTACAAAACCAATACACAGAAAGGAAAATGAATAACATGCTGCCCTAGACCAAGAGGAAAATAGAGGTCATTGCAATGGTGAGAATCATCATTTCTCTGCTGGTAGTATAGTGCTATTTCCGTCCATAAATAGAAGATCTTGAGTTTTTTTTTGTAAGAGATCAAGTATGAAAGAAAGAGACGACACACTTCATTAAATGAGGGGGTATGTGGATGGTGAGAGAGTGGTTGGAGTAAGATTAGATGAAAATTAAACAAGAGGTGATTGAGTGATGAAGTAGTGCTCTTATATTTGTGAACAAAATTTGAATCCAACACACTTATATTTGTGGATAGATACAGTAGTAAACTAGTAATTAATTACCACTAATAGAAACTGTATGAGCCGTCATTGGTTGATTTATAAAGGTCGTTCTTCCCCCAAAATATTTACCACAACACTCAACCTCCCCACAATATTCGTTACCACAATTTATGAACTTAAGACTACCCAGTAATGCCTTCTATAACGACTTGACAAAAGAAAAAAACATTATCTCAATAACAAACAATGTACATTAATTAATCATATGCCTTTATTTCAAATTGAGATTACCACTCATCACACAAGTCCAGTAGTACAACATTGCAAAGCTCACATGGCCAAACAGTACACTGTAAAGATTCAGAGCTCAACAAATCAAGCTGTACCATCATTTACTTATCCGAGTAAGATAGACGTCAGATTCTTGTTCGATGTATGATCGGTCACACCACTATCTTTTTATGCAGCCGATCCTGCAGCTGAAGGGTCCACATCATCGTCTCTATGAAACTTCATCACAGCGCCCAAGATTGGGCTCAGCACAGTTCTCTTTCTCTTCTTCTTCTCCTTTTGCTGAATCTGCAATGGTTGATGTCAGGGATAAGAGATATGATACATTCTACAGTACAAGTAGATATATTGAGATATATCACCAAGGAGCTAGGAATTTTTTAGTACACATAATCCTGATAAAAAAAATGCAGCCTGACCTTCTTCATCGCAGCTTTCTTCTGGCTGTTAAATGTGTCCTTATTTTGTTCTTTGTACTGCTTCAGCTCTTGGCTATCCATAGCTTCCATCCTATCCAACTGAATCAAGAACAATTGAGTCTATGATATCAGTCCACAGAATGGTAGAATCTAGCTAGTTAATTGCAAGATTATTTATAAAAAATTTACATCCATTATGTACAATCTCTAGAAATTTCTAACTCTATTCCTGCAAACCTAAAACAAGGCATAAATAGAATTATCCTGAAAAAAAAAAGATAATAACACCCCATGTTATGCTTGCATTTACCCAAGAGTTAAATTCATCCGCTTGTCTTCTTATGTCCTGTGCATCCTTAGCAGCAATCTCTTTGTTTTGATCTGCCTGAGGCATTGCCTTCTTGCCATTGTCTCCTTGGGACATTGAAATACTGGATGACTGAATTTTAGTACTCTTAAGGAGAGAGAGCTTGTAGTTTGCCAAGAACTAAGGGTTATCAGGCATATTATAGGCAAGCTTCACCACTAGATTAGTCACACCCAATTTTCAAATTGTATCAGGTAAATAAGTCATACAACTTGCTTGACCTTTAGCTTGTTGTAACATGTGAATGGTTGCCACCGTTTGCAATGCATGACGCCCCGGGAATTTTTGGAAATGTTTGCAGAACTACATGAGGCAATTTACATGTCTTTCCTAATCAAGAATCAAAAGTTAATAACGGCTGATTCGTACAGGCAGAATTCGAGAAGGTTCACATGTATTCTATGTATCAAAGTCTTAAAGTAGCAGCCTGACAGATTAGAATGAATTAAAGATAACCTTTTGCTGAATATAAGAAGTAACAGTAGTTGATTCTTTTCTATCACATGGCAGTATCTCTTACTTGCAGTTACAATTTATATTCCTCCTTTTATATCCCTTAGTTCCTGTTAGCAACGGCAGACCTGTCCTGGAAATGCTATTGCTTTCAGTTTCTTTACGCCGAAATGTGCGTTACTGTTTCTCTCTCCATTTTTCTTAGAAAAAAATACTCTATCCATCTAATTTTTCAAGGCTTACATTGAACGACCATAGTATTCTTTTTCACTATAAAATTTTTTTTCGCAAACAGGCCCTCATTTACTTCACAGGTGGGCAGCCTCCTTTGGTAAGTGTGGCCCGGGGATAGGGTTACTGTCTGCCTGCCTGTGGTAATATGGGGATAGGGTTACATCATCATCCAAATCTTGGTGAAATTACTCATCTTTCTCTTTCCTTTGCAGTGCTATCTCGTGTTGCTTGCACCTAGTTGTTATTTGTGCCATATATTCACTGTTGAGTGCTTGATCTCGTTGATTTAGGCTTGCTTATTTAATTTGCACACAGTCATATCGAAATATCCGACAGTTAATCGGAATATCTATAACGACCAGAATATTCGCATTAAGTTTTAATTTAGCCTATTCACCCCCCCTCAAGGCCTCAAATGATTCTTTCACTTGAAAGTTTTCCGAAAGATTACACAAGCCTAGTGGGACGAGTTCATTCGGAAGAAGACTACGAAGTAAGCCCCTAGAGAAGAGCAAACACATCAAGCTGGCAGGGAAACCCATACCAGTGGAAGGCTTGAATGATCGAAGCAAGAACTGGGTCTAGGGTCGAAGACCTGAAGTTGTTGATGATGGACGATTTGTATGAAAAGACCCCTAGATCAAGTAAATAGCCGACAATTTGAAGGATATCACCGAGAAGGAAAAATTAGGCGAATTCCAGCCCAACACGGAGAAAGACCAGCTCACCGCAGCATTAGGCAACCTGAAGCACTCTAGTCGCATCCGAGGCAAGAAGGGTTCCCAAAGCACGAGACCAGCTATAAGAGGCGTGACCGATACAAGGATGCCATCAGAGAAGAGGTCAGAGAGCAACTGAAAGATGAATTCGCACGCTATTTGTGTGAGAATCCATAGCTGACGCCACAGGTGATGGAAAACCCATAGCAGAGTGAACAGATGTCAGTGTTAGGCTGGGCATAATGCCGAGCGGCGTCAATCTACGCCATCAATGAAATTTCTAGTGAATGATATAACCAAAGATACACCTTGCTCGTTGCATGTTCCTGTCGGAAGGGCTGGAAAAACAATGGAGGTTGCCACAGGTAGGGCAATGTTGGGTTGACTGTTTCATTGCGAAATAATTTCAGCAGAATATGCTAAGGTACAAGTGGCAAAGGTTAAGGAAGATCAAACGATGTACGAGATCAACATTCCCATGCCAGAGTGGCTCCAATATCTCAGAGATACGGTCGATCAATTCATACTATGGCACCATAGAGTTATCGTCCTAACGCATAGTTCACCGTCAACTACAGGTTGGAGATGACCTTCGCCTCCACATATGCCTTGACCTCCACCTATGCTTGCGCAACTAGCTCCTCCTTCGCCACCAGCAACGTCGCTTCCAGCTCCTCCTTCACTATTGCCTAATCAACCGGCAGCTTTGTCTACAGCTCCTTCACTATTGCCTAATCAACCGGCATCTTTTGCTGCCAGCTCAGCAACAAGCAGTTTCACACCAGCTCCAGCACCTCCACAACAACCTTCCCCTAAAAAGCTAGTATCTCTGGCGCCACCTCTGCTAGTGGTATAGAAAGTAACACACATGATCACAAGGATAAATTAGCAAACATGGAAAAGTTCTTGATAATGGCATTCAAGGGAGGGGAGCTGGACAAGGATAAGGGTAAGGTGGCTAGTTCCAACAAGGTAGTAAGGTCATTCCTACCACAGCCCACTATAGATGCTAATCCATGGCAGATGAAGAGATGACATGACTGGTACATTGTTGGTATTTCTTATGCCCTCACAAATAGATTCCACAAGGGCATGGAAAATACCGTTGTAACACTTCACCTTGGAGTATTCTAGAGTATCGTAATTTATATTTTTCCCAAAGGATGCGGTTGGACTTAAAAGCAAATCTTCTTCCTCCTTATTTTAACCAAGGAAATTTATACTAACCAAGGATATGGGGGTAAGATCCGATAAAAGATGTAAACAAATTATAACACGGATGACACTAGGAAAATCCACACCTATCTAGTTCAAAACGGTCAGAGGGATACAACGCAGTTAAAATGACTTTGGCATAAGTTAAACTCGGCAAAGCTAGAATTATATAAGATGTTGTTTACTTCGGGCACAGAGATGCAAGAACCCGCTATTGAAGAACCTGTCTCCCTTGACCTTCTAACACCGAAGCGCTAGAGCTAGCGTAGACGATTTCAAAGGATGTATGGGGTTGTCACCACTTGACAAGCACGTCTATAAGTTTCTCTAGCTAACCTTCGTTCGAAATATAAGATTTAGGCATGCCAAAGCCCTTCTCCCAATCAAAGAGAACCACTCCCAAACTTAGCTAGGTGAACTAAGTTTGGACAAGAAACCCGCAAACAAGCTTACAAAGCTCTACCTAAGCACGATGATCTGCCAAATGGTTGATCGAAGCAACATTTTCTGCAAAAGGGAAAACACAAAAAGTAAATGTGGAAAAGTAATACTCGAAAAGAGATTAACGGTACGGAAGTATAATATAGATAAATATTAAAATGTACAAAATCAGAAAATGGTTACCGAAATTCCGAAGACAGCTCCTCTGGAAGTTTGGCCGAATATCTAACTCAACCTGACTTTTGACCAAACTCCTCCAACTCCACTACGAACTATAGTCGGCTATTCCCGACATTCTAGCAACTAAAAATGTTGCAGAATGGATGCGCGCTGTTGAGTGGAGTGTGTGTTGAAGTGAGTGGGAGGTGAGCTATTTATACTGGGGGAGGTTGGTCGACCAGCCGGTGCAGGTGGGTGGGCCGGCTGGCCTGGCTGCCCTCCGCTATGTTAGTCGCTCCATCCAACACTCCAAATCTTCTCTTGGTGGCGGTTGTGGGTGTTGGATCCCTCCTGAGGTTGGTTGCAATGACGGTTGGGTCTTGGACTGGGCCGGCTAGCCTTGGGGGTTGCACCGGCTGGCCCATCTTCAGGCTGGCCGGTCCTCTTGTAGGTCGGCCAGTCCTCTAGATCAATTGGGCTTGAAGGGGTGTGCCAGCCGGTCCCTAAGTGGGCACCGGCCGGGTGGCCTGGCTAGCTTCCTTGGCTGCTTGCTTGGAGAGGTGGTGGCCGATCGACCTGGCTACGGTGACTGGCCGGCCAGGCCTCTTGGCCTGGTCGACACCAGTTCCTTCTAAAGTTCATGCATTCCAACTTTATTTAGATGGTACCTTCAAAATAACCGAGACGCAACAAAATTAGTGGAAATAGATGAGTTGAAACCCGATAGATGTATTGAGCCTCTATTTTACCCATTTTATTGTCAACGGTTGGTGGTCAAAATGGTGTTTGACAACTGCCAGCATACATGCAAGTAAGTGAAATGGGTGTGAGGTGGATTATTGAAAAGCTACAGAAAGAGATTTTCTGCAGTGGATGTGGCAACTTTTTTATCGATTTGTACGGCATGCACGCCTTGTTTCTTCACGACTAAATAGACACCAGTCTCATTGCCGCGTGGTGCCTCTAAGTGAACACACTTCCTTTGTCTTTATACACACATTTACCAAATATATGAGATGGTACCTAATGATTTGAGCCATGTTTTTTAGGTCGCAATGGCACGATGCAGTAAGGTTGGGCTTACCCATCGGCTACCTTGAACCAACAAGAATTTCTGAGCCTTGCCACATAGTAAATTTGTCTGAGGACAATGCGGCTATTTCGTGTGTGAGATGCTTCGGGTTAACAAGGGGTACATAACGAATCCACAAGATGCAAGTCAATCAACTATTTCTCATTTCAATTTTATCGGTTAATATCTTATTGAGAGCTGTGTATATGACATAATTTGTAATACTTTGTTGTCATATTGTTGTTGCAGCTGCCTAGGCTTCGTCTAACAGTACAACGTATGGATGACACAACCATTTTTAACATTTGTCACGATTTATGCCACTTCATCCACCATGACTGTTGTCACAAGCGGGGTATTTTCTTTGATGATGAAGGGGAGTTAACGACAAATCCAAAATATTGATTTCTTGTGAGTGGGAAAAGCGTATTATGTCGCTTATTATCCACCATTTGTTTGTAACAATATATATGTGTGGGATCTCTCTTTTGTACTCCTAGGAGTATGTACTCCCACTCTCTATTGGATAATCCAATAGCAAACCCATAAACCAGTTTGAAAAACAAATAGCGAACACTATTATGAAACAGGACATCACCGACGGCCAAAAACACGTTTTCGCAGGTGGCCATGTTTAATCTTCTAAATTATTAAATATGATAGAGCGTGTTGCATCATTGACAGTAGAGACAGTAAAAATAAAATGTTTAAAGTTGTAGCACAACCACTACGTTCACTTGTCTTTACCAACGATGATGATATGCCATGCACTCCATGGTGCAACACCACCTGCTCAAGCACTCATATATCAGCACCAAAACAATCATACACAAGACCCAATAACTTTACAAAAATCATATATTCACTTCTTACTCTGGAAACACACTGCAAACAACACAAAGCAAAAAACGACAATCTGTCTATAACAGCGACGTGGCTTGACAATAAATCTACAAAGGTAATAACTGCAAATAAATACATTGTAGAAATCTACAGAACAAGACCAACAAGTTTTATGTAGAAACCACATTTTCATTATGCCATTTAATTGGCCTAACTCGCTCTTGAAAACATGCTTTAGAATCTGCCTAGAAATTTCAGACAACATGTACTAAAACAGCTAGATCTGGAGTTCTGCTTATCCGATCAGTGTGTACTTTACCAATCTGGAAAGATTAAGACAAGATCTAAAACTTTGTCTACAGGTGGCAAAACTGATTCTGCCATTAAGATTCTCAAAAAACAGTTCATATATTACTATCCAGATTTCATCAGAAAATTAAGCAACAGCCACACAGAAAAATTCATAGCTCCGAAACCACAAAAAGTATTGGAATTTATCTATAACTTTTGTATTCATGAGTCTGGTAGATTCGCCTCTAAGGTGCCTTAATTGTGTGATGAACAGAAACTACGAAATCTGATATTTTCAGAACAGTCAACCTGTAATCCCAAAAATTTAAATTTGGAAGTTTAAATTTTCAACAGAAAAAAATTAAAATGTATTTTATTGTTCTCTCTCGTGTTTCAAAAATAATCTTAGAAGTAGCCATCATAGGTTTCCTAAAATCATCGGAACGTTTCTAACTTGGTCAACTCAATCAACGTTTTAAAATCAAATCCTAAAACTAGTAAATATACTTCTCCTTCATGCCCAACCCACCAGAGTTAAAATGCGAAGGACTTCATAGAACACAAAACACGGCTATGCAACCCTAGGATGCAAATTTCTAATTTACCGGTGGAAACACTAAATCATACAACTGCATTAATCCCTTTTAAACACTAAATTTAGCACAATAGACCAAAATAAAAGCTTCCAAATCTCAAGTTTATGTAATGACTGTGGTACGTTTGACCTTGGGTGCAATAGGTTACTTTTGGAGAGTTTCAAGTTTTCTTGTATAGGATAATGACCTTATAGTTGGAATTTTGGAAAAAGAAAGTCTTCATAATTAATCTGCTAGAGCAAAAGTGTAACCTACCTGAAGTGATAGAAATGTAAAATTCATTTAATAAAAGATATGAATGAATGAAACATCATCTCTTGGTGTGCATAATTATTCCTATTGTTTTTGGCTCTTAAATGCCTTTTCAGAGTAGGTTTCATATGCATTTGGAATGACTAAAGGTAAATCCTAAAAGTAAATGGTGCAACATTAAATCATGGAAAAATTTTCAAAAGTAGGATACTGTAATTTTTGTATAATTTTATCACTTGGTCTAGTAGCTTAACAAAATCCCTCAAATAGAAAAAATCAGGAAATTCACTAAAACTTATTTCCTATTTCATAATTTCACCATATTTAATCCATACACCTTCTAGATGTGCACCTCATCCAGAGAGTTAACCAAAGTGAGGTATACCTAAAGTAATTTTTGCCCAAGCCTATATCACAAACATTTCACATGAAATAATGCACAAGTAAAGCCCCAAGTGTTAATTGTCTATAAAGCACACTATAAATTAGCCATTTTTTACTATTTCACCATATGCATTCAAAAAGGTTACTAGCTTTGGTTCTTTGCCATCATGTCATGCATGTAACTCTCTATCCCCAGAAATTTGGGCTCAGTTTAGTTCACATGTTAAACACATAAAATTATAGTGACAAACTTTAGCTCCTTTCAATTGGTCAAACAAGTCATTTATCTAGGGTAAAGGATATTTATTCTTTATGGTGACTTCGTTGTGAGCATGAAAATTCACACACATTCTTTGTTTTATCCTTCTTCTCCACAAAGATAACTGGAGCTCCCCAAGGTGATGTGCCAGGGTGAATATACCCTTTCTCCTTTAACTCTTCCAATTGCTTCTTTACTTCTGCCAGCTCATTGGCAGCCATCCGATAAGGTCTTTTGGAAATAGGAGCAGTTTTGGGTGCTAAATCAATCCGAAACTCAATCTCCCTCTTCGTGGCATTCACGGTGATTCTTCTGGAAACACATCGGGATACTCCTTCACAACGGGAATTTCTCCCAGACTGGTTTTATGTAGAACTTGCTGGTTCAACTGGGCAGGTTGAGCATAAAATTCCACAGGCTGGTCCGAAGTTCTCCTGGCACAATCCAACACTCCTTGAGATCGAGAAAGCCAATGCATCCCAAGAATGACATCTAGGTCTTTGGTGTCCAAAAGGATTATGTGGAGGCCATGGGCCCCGGGTACCTCATGTGAAGCTTTGTGTCCACTCGGATAGAGGATGGGCGTAATCCTGTAATTAGGAATACAACAGAACTCGGTGCATATGACCTTGTATGATAAGGAAAGGGATATAGTCCTAGTCGAGTACGTTGTATACCTAGAAGGAAATCCCTTAGTCAAGTCCGACTGGGATTCCTATAATGTAACTTTACCTTCTCAGTATATAAGGGGAGGTAAGGAGCCCCTCGGGGCAAGACATACAATCTCACTAGAGAAACCTCAAAGGTAATATACAACAGCTGGAAGTAGGTTATTACCTCACCTTGAGGGCCTAAACTAGGATAAATTGTTTCGTATTCCTTTGCAATCCATCAAGTTTAGGTCTCACGAGTAGCCCCATATAATTATTGCCGATACAAAGCATTGACAGTTGGCGCGCCAGGTAGGGGATTCGGTGAGATCATCTTCAACAAGCCTGATGGATCCAACCACTGGAGTCGACGGCGTCAAGTTCTTCCCTAGGCAGACAATCTGCTTCGGAAGCCTCTACTTCGTCGCTCACAAATTCGGCGATCTCATCCTGACCGACTCAGGTTCGATCCGATCGGCCGGGAACCAAGCCGGCTTCGTGCCAGTCGGGTTACTCAACGCTGTAGCAATATTCGACGACATGCTGCGGCACTCCCCATGATGGGCAAATCCAGGGACAACTCTTTCTTTCGGTGTTCGACTCGGACTCGGTCTTGAGCCGGCCAAGGTTGGGCTAAGGGAGGAAGGGGTCGTCAATCTCCCGTTCGGACTCAACAATGCCGGGATAACTTCAATCTCACTCCGATGCGGCACATCCAATCCCCCAGGGTTCGACTCGGATACTGCCCAGAGCCACTCGAGATCGGATCTAGGGAGGTTGAAGTTGTAATTACCCCCCTAAACTGCTCCGACTCCGATTCACAGTCGGACAGCAGCTCGGCAAGCTTTTCTCCACTACGCGAAGTCTTCATGGCGTCCAAGGGCACAACTTCCACTCAAGATGCACGCAGACTACGTGATCAGCAAGAGGAGGAGGCTCACCGATTGCGTGAACAACAGGAGGAAGACGCACGATGCTTGCAAGCCGAGCGCGACGCTCGTAACGACAACTTGCGTAAGGCTGGGCGGACTGCTAAACAAGAGATCCTTCAATCCCGAGTCGGTGACAATGACATCTTCGTGACCCCACAACAGAATGTCGTGGCCGCTGCCACATTACTAGACACCTTGCAGTTCGGGCCCGACCACCAGGCCACCCCAATGATTGCAAGGATCAAGGCATGCCAGCAATGACAACAGTCTGGAGACACACTCGTACCGTCGAACAAGACGGCTTTAGACACAGTGATCTCATCTGCCTCAGCACGACGCTGTGCAACTGGCTCTAGTTAGCCTCGTTCGGAGTCGCATCATACGTCACTCGGCAATCAGAACAATGATCGATGGCAGCACCATCATGATGACCGCTGTAACAACCAGGATGCCCGAGGACGACTATGATGCGATCTCCGCTAAGGCATCAACGCCCGACACCGAGAACGTGAGGAGGACAAGCGCTGTCGACTGGAAGATGAGCATGAGCGCTTCGGCCTCCACCACGAGCGATTTCATCGCCGTAGTTGGAGTCGGAGCCCTCACCTAGATGAAGGAGTACCGGCGTTCTCCCATGAGCTACAGCAAGTCGATTAGCCATCTGGCTTCAAGCGGATTAGGATAGAGAAGTACGATGGGAAGACCAACCCGGAGTCCTGGCTCACAGTTTACACCTTGGCAATCCGTGCTGCCGAAGGCGATCACAAAGCCATGGCTAACTACCTCCCAGTCGCTTTGGCTGACTCAGCGAGGACATGGCTAATAGGGCTTCCCGGGTGGTCAATCGGCTCCTGGGGAAAACTTCATGAGCGTTTCATTGCAAACTTCCAAGGAACCTACAAGAGGCCGTCTTCTGAGTATGATTTATATCAATGCCACCAGAGTAAGAACGAGTCCCTCCGTGACTTCATCAAGAGGATCTCTAAGAAGAGGAACTCAATTCCCAAGATCAAGGACAAGGTTGTGTCGATGTTTTACACCGGCAATATGAATATAGGGCTACTCGTCGAATCAAAACTCGGTGGACTACAAAGGAACACAAGGGGTTTATACTGGTTCAGGCCCTCGATGTGAGGTAATACTCTACGTCTAGTTATGGTGTATTTTCTTTAAGGATGTATGGTGGTGGTTCTGATGAACTTGATGATTCACCCCTTAGGGGGCGCCCTGCCTCCCCTTATATACTAGGGGACAGGGTTACAAAGTAGGAGTCCCAGTCAGACTATGACCAAGGGATCTCCTCCTAGAGATATAACGTGCCCGACTAGGACTGTATATTCCTTATTGTACAAGGCTAAGTCTACCGAATGCTATCATATCTCTAATTACAAGGCTAGGCCCATCCTCTGTCCGAGTGGCCCATATGCTTGTCATGAGGTACCCGGGGCCCATGGCCTCCACAGCAACCCCTGAGACCTTCTGTTAATGCCAAAATTTGGTACGGGTCGTTACCATGTTCGGTTAAGGAAAGAAGCGATATCAGCCATTGGGAACTAATCCAGAAGAGTCTGAGCTTGGGAAGGAATCGTGAAGACCACGATATGGCAGTCAATTACCTTATCTGTAAATTAGGTAATTTTAATACTTTTTAGAGAAAACCTGATCTCGTGTCTGATCAGGACTTGTTAGTTTTCCTTTTATAGATAGGAAATTCGTGTGCCGTATCCTATTAGGACTGTAATAACTCGGGGTATATATACGTATGCCCGGGTACCTTGTAAATTATCCACACAGATCAATCAAATTCGACGCATCGCCACCCTTTCGACGGGTTCTTGCTTCTCGAGCGGGGCTGCATCGGTTAGGTCTGAACTCCTGCGAGAGGGTAAGACTCGTCACCCCTTACCCAGGTGTATCTGCCCTGTCTACGGCTGCATCGGTTCGGTCCGACCTCTTAGGCCGATCAGGTATACCACATCACGCATGCACAGTTTTCATCGGTTTACTGGGAATAGTTTATCGTCAGTTTGTGCTGCATCGGTCGGGTCCGACCTACTAAACTGAGCGATAAGTTGTTCCTGCTAGGCCGATGGTTCCTGCGCAAGCGTCTTATCGAAATGTATAGCCGGTAAGTTATCATATACATCACAATTGCATTAGATCTATCGATTCATCGAGGTTCTTTTATTATTATCGATCTGTGCTGCATCAGTTAGGTCTGAACTACTAGATCGATAATAATAGATTTATCCTTGTCGAGCCGATCGGTGTATATGCGACATTCTATCGGAGTGCTTAGCCGATAGGTTATCTTTTTATAAAGCCGACTGTATTATCCTTACTGCTTTGGTCATCTATATTATCATCGGTTTTCTAGCCGATGCATATGTGTTTCCTCGGCAGTCGGCTGGCTTACTATGTTGCCTATCTATTTTATCATCGGCTTCTAGCCGGTGCACATTTTATACTGACAGCTTATCTATTTGTTTATAGCGCTATTGGTTCCCTAGCCGATATCTAGGTGCCATCGGCTATCGGCTACGAGGAGCCTACATCAGTCCGTATTGGCCGATAGCCGATGTGCAATTGCTGCTGGTAGTCGGACGCGAGCACTAGCAAGGACCCGGACACGGACAAGGATCCGACTACGAGCACGAGCGAGGACCCGGGAGCGAGAATCCGGGCACGAGACCCGGGCACGAGTATAGGCGGGGGCCCGGGCACGAGCATAGTGGCGATCGGCTGGAAGGAATCCGTATCGGCTTGCTGGCCGATTGGATCGGTAATCTAATTTCTTCATCTCCTTGTCAATTGCGGGGTCAAATTGACTGGCACGCCTGCGAACCTCAAGACTTTAGGACCTGCACTGGAGTGAAGCAAATCTCCCAGGCCTTCGCGTGTCTCTAGGCGCCGAACCAGATCGTCAGCACGCTTTTTGGCACACCCGGCGGTTTTCGGCGTCAACACCTTCATAGTTGAGTCACAGCTGATGCCGAGTGCTCATCCTCCACGGTGAATAATTCCTGAGTGCATTGCTCCCGAGTACTCTTTGTCCAAGTGCTTCTTCTCCTGAGTCTTGCTTCATATCAGCTGGCAGCAAGGCTATGAAGGGCTCTGTGGGCACCCCAGAAGTGCATTATGAAGAGTAACTATTACAGCAACGCGAACTATCTAGATGGATGGGGTCTTGAATAAAACCCGAATAAATGCGGTAACCATCCATTCTCATCGCAGACTTGCCATAATCTTTACCCACTCACAATACAAATCCAAAATGCCGAGAAGTGTACAAAAGAGATAATCATAAGGATAGCTTGCCAGTCCTCCCCGTCAAACGCCTGTCAAACCACTCGATGGTGGCGACCAAACACGATACGTACCCCAGAGGACTTGAACCACAATAGCTATCCCCCAACCATCTCAATTATACACAACTCATACTCATGTTCAGCTAGTCCCCAGGAAAGCGACTAGCCTCACACTTTCATCGCAAGCAATTGATAAACATCACGGTACTCTAAATCTGGATAAATGAGCAGCAGAGTTACAAATATTACATATAGGGTTGCCACACCCTAATTCATCACAGAGTATACAAAATATAGCAGCGGAAAATATAAACACAAAAGACAAGAACCAGTGGTGCCATAACCCAAACAGGGCAACCAACTGGGGCAAAGCTTAACAGCAACTACACATCATCCTCGCCACCCACGGCGGGATAATAGTAGAACACACCAGCTTCGTCGGTATCCTCACCTGAAAAGATGCAACGTGAGTACGAATGGTACTCGCAAGACTTACACAATAATAATAGTACAAAGGAAGCATGCTGGTCTCTACATC
Source organism: Oryza meyeriana var. granulata (assembly GCA_003991445.1). NCBI lineage: Eukaryota > Viridiplantae > Streptophyta > Magnoliopsida > Poales > Poaceae > Oryza > Oryza meyeriana. The sequence continues at coordinate 158,929 of RYFJ01002981.1, read as the reverse complement.
AAGGAATATGGCTATGTGAATCTGATTTTGCATAAAGCCAAGTTTGTTGAACAAATATAGCTTGAAAATATAAGCAATTTGCGAAATAACACAATCTGAAAATTTAGGACAGCAAGTATATAGTTCTGAAATAGAAGTAAAAATGAGCATAATCCCATGCTCTAACATCATCCATGGGCCACCATTGCCCAAACAATTATGCTACACAAGCATATCATCTTTTATGACTAAACCAAGTCATATTTAATAATAAAATCTTTCATATAAAACCATTCATTATTTAACATCAAGACTCCCTTATATAAACCCATCCATCCATGACTATCCTAAGTCATGGTAGCCACATATGTCCCAAGTTGGATGCTAACATGAGTAACTAACACATCAAGCGGTCGTCCTGTGACCGTGGACACGGCTATTCAAATAGTTCTTACTCTGATCAGAGGTGCACATCTTTACCCACACGATGTGATAGAAGCCAAACGGCTACACTCTAGTTTGATCTGTACCGGCCAAGTACCCACACTCTACACATTGAGTGCGGACTAGAGGTCACAACAAAACCTTTCGCACGCTTAGCCCCAACCACCTAAACCACGTCTGGGCCCCCGACGACTTAGTCGTACGTGTGTGATGACTAAGGCGGGCTCACCGTTGTGGGAGGCACCTCCGGCCACAGCTAGGCGCGCTTGAGGTCCTCCAACGGAAATCCATCCTCACGACTGACGGACGGGCATAGATGGTCACAGCCTCCCGTGCTACTGAGTTAAGCCGTCCCATACCGGCGTGTGGAAGTACGTAGGGTGCTTGAATAGACGTTAACATGTTCGGTCCTTAACGACCCAGACGGAGCTACGTGCATCGGGGAAACACCATCCCTTCATCGCCCTATCATCCATCCAAGTCAACATATTATCAATTATTAATCAGAAGTTATTTTTGTCAGATTTTAACCCATCCATTCGCATTAAACTAGTTTTGAACCGATAGCTCCATCTATCGGATTTTCTTTGCTAAGTCTAGAGATAAGCACGGCTAAGCATGCGGTAAAATAAAAGTATTTCAAAGTCCTTAACCAGTGGTGACAAGGTATCAGCATGGTATCAACAATCAAGGGATGGAAATGCATACAATTGGGTATAATTGACTCTACCCGTTTTCCCATTTTCAACAGACCGACACATGCATATAGATATTGTTTTCGCAAACAAATAAATTTATAGAAGACATAGGTTCAATATGCTTAGATGCTTGCCTTGCTGCAGCGAGGGGTCGCTCTCAAGTTCTGGGTTAACCTCCACGTACTCCGTATCCTCAGAATCTATCGATAAGAGGCAATATACAAATAAGAAGCAATTAAACATGTCTATGCAGCATGATCAAATAATTATGAAATAATTACAGTAGGTATGGCATGCCCTAACAAGATTTTAGGAGAAAGAACCAAGTCATTTGCATCTCTGGATTGGGAGATACAAAAATGACAAGGTAGAAGGGCTGAAAATGGCAAAAGCTGAAACTATCGGAAAACTCTAAGTGGAAAAATATGTGCTTGCCTTCTCTGGTAGGATTTTATGAGTGTGAGCATTTTTTATGTGAAAATACATATCCTCCTAGATCCGACAAAAGTTGGTTCACTGAAATTCGATTTAAAATGATTTAGATATGAATTTTACAAGTTTAACAAAAGGAAAGGTAAGCAAATTAATTAGTCCTATTTTGGGAGGTATTTATATCAAATACAAATTTTCCACAGTAATTTTACAATTTTCTGAGTTTAACAGAAGTGGTTTCACATTTTTAGCAAATAGGATGAATTTTATGGGAATATTTCAAGTTATTAAGCCCAAAATAAGTCAATTTTGCTTCATATTATTTTATGGATATTTTCTGTACAGAAGTTGTCATATTTTATTTTACAGTAATAAAGTTCACAAATTTACAGAGCTAACAAAATTGGTTTCACTCAATTTGGAGTCAAAATGGAGAAGTTATGGATTTGCAAAGTTTAGCCATTTTTCTGTTGTAAGATAAATCTTTTAATTACTTTTCCTATTTCTTTCTTCTTTCTTCTTTTCTGATTTCCCTTACAGCCCGGGCCCGCAGGCCAGCGAGGCAAAGCAGAGCAGGGCGCGGGAGCAGGGCGCGACGTGAGACCAAGGAAGCGGACCGTCCGGACTGGGAGTGGATGGTTCGGCGTGGCGAAACAGAGGAGGCTAGCTTCTCGGCGGCGGCGACGACGATGGCGGCGTCAGCTGTAGTTGGGCCCAAGATAGAAAAGGTAGAGGAGTTCACGGCGGAGCTAAGGGTGGTCTTCTTAACACCTCAGGTGACAGGAATATCGTCGGCGGCGAGCTCCAACGGCGGAGTGTTTCGGGTCGACGATGCGTATCCTATTTTGGACTCGATCTGGCTGTGTACATGCAGGCGGGAGTTACTGCTAGGTGCCAGGATGCTCACCGAGGCTCGTGCTGGTCTAGGCAAAGTTGGAACAATAATGGCGACGGCGCAAATTGTCCGGCGGCGGCGGAAAACTTCGGGATCACGTCGGCAGCTCGCTCCCCTTGATCTGAGACCAAGGTAAGGCATCTATGATGTTAGGGACCTCCTAGGGGTGGTGAGAGAGCGAGGAAACGGCCTGAGTACTACCAAAGAGAACAAATCAACGGCGGCGGCGACTTGACCGGAGAGGAAGAAGATGGCTTCGATCTCAAGCTTCACTACATCATCTCCCGATTTCTTCTTCCAGTTATCTTCTGGAAGTAGGGCGACAACGCTGGCGAGCTGGCTCGGTCAGACTTGCTCCGAGGCGGCCAGAACGGCCGTGATGTCCCGGCGGCGGCGCTGTAGAGCAGAGGGCGAGGCACGGCGTCTTTGGCCGGCGGTTCCTAGGGTAGGTAATACAAAAATGGAATGGTCAGAAGGTATAGATCATGTTCCCACAGCTTAGAAAGGGTGGAGCTCACTGGAGCTATCTCGGGACCGATCGAACACCTTCGGCGGAGGGGCAAATAGGGTTGCCGCCGGTGATCCTTGGGGTCTCCGTGGGTTTCTCTGGTGGGAACGTGGAGAGGAGGAAGAGAAGAGATGGCTGGCGTGTTCTGAGGCGAAATGGCCGAGGTTTTCCCATGGAGGAGCTCATCTAGGTCACTCTGTGTGTGCTGTGGGAGAGGAGAACGAGAGGAAGACACGTCTGCCATGCAATGCTGAGTCGTCTCCACTGCTACAGTGGTCAAGGTGGGTCCCACATGTCAGGAAACAGTGTTCTACACACTTGTGGCTAGCTTCACTCTATGACTTGTGGGTCCAGGAAGTGAATTCCTAGGGAAGAGAGAGGAGTAAGGGTAGGAATGTTGGTGAAACACACTGTCACATGCTATGGTGAGGCTGACAAGTGGGCCAGGTCTTGTGGGTCCCACTTGTAAGTGACTTTGAGAGAAGAAATCTCTAGAAACTGAGTGTGAGAGACTGTATGGACAGCTGTCTTGCATCTGTGATTTCAGTAGGTTAAAAAGGGATATAAATTATGGGAAAAATACTGGAGGTAGAGAAAGAGGTGTTCAAAGTGCTGACCGAATTTCGTGGTTAGAAGTGGTCTGGTTTGCCTTTGGTGAAAATGCAAAGTAGGCACACAGACCCAGTTTTTCTGCAGTGTGGTTTATGTCCCTAGGGCTTTGCTCCTATTATTTCATGTGACTTCTTTGGGAATTAAATTAAACCAAAATTCCTGGTAGTAGGGTTCATGGTGTCACCCACTTTGGCAAAAGGGCTCTGTCTAATTAGTCCTCATGTTCATCTGGTGAATTTCAGAAGTAACCCAATTTATTTCAGCTAGCTTCCTAGCTTTGCTGAGTTGAGGGACTTGGTTGAAGTATTTATTGAAGGGATAAAATTATGTAAAATTTACAGGGGCTTACTCACATCACCTGACATGTTTAGGAATTTTTGTAGGATTTTTAGATATATAGAACTTGGGAAGTGACAACTAGCACAAAGCAAAGGATTAGCTAGGGCTTAACACTAATTACCTAAATTTTAGATTTAGGGCTGTGACAGGCTCCATGTAGAAGTACGAATAGTGTGCGCCGAATAGGTGCACCTATTAGGTGTGCCCCCTAACTTTATGCTTAATTGTGAAACAATTAAACATAAAGTAAAAGATCTTTAACCTTGTAGTCTTTCCCGAGTAGTGTACTACTAGTATATGAGACTCTTCAGCATCATGTCAACCGGAATGATTTTTATATTATCTCCCGAGTAGTATATCACTCGGAAGTTAAAATCTACAGCATCATGTCAGCTGGAATGATTTTTGCTCATGGCAATTATTGGCCAAGCATGTAGGTCGAGTACCACTTTATGGATTTCAACCCAATACGTGGTTAGGTGTACTTGAGAGATACCTGCATCCCCAATTTTAATGGAGACCAGCTTGTGATCCTTATAAGGATATATCCTCAATACCTGGTAAATAATGCAGATACCTGAGTGTATATACTCGGCTGTAGGCTTAGCATGAAGCATATCTGATTATTTGATTGGTTTCTGTGAGTAGCAACAGCACTGTGATTTCAATACAGCCAGTGAGCGGCCCAATAGAGCCTGCTACTGTAGAAACTCATGTCTTGTGGCTCAGTACCGAATTTGCAGGCCCAAGCCCACTTATCAGCATAGGCTCTATAAAGGCGGGGAGAGAGAAAAGATTCCCTCATCTTCTTTAATCCACCAATCGCTTCGTCTTCCAACTTCCGCGTCGAAATTTCACACCTTGCGTGGCTAGGGTTCGCCATTGCTAGCTCTTCTCTCTCGAAACTCGGGTGATCCCGCTCTTCCGCATCCATTCCAAGCCCCCAATAGCATTTCCCCCAAATCTCCTCGCCTGTAGCAATGCCAAGAGATTCAGAAATCCCGGAGTGTCCGATGAGACTTGGCCGACTTCGGATTGCGGCTCAACTAAGTTGAAGTACTTGGAGAGACAGTTAAGATTGCAGAGCCATGAAGTCATCCATTGGCGTCCGGCTGAAGGGGAATCGATCCCGGTGCCCCAATCTAGTGAGACTGTAGTCTTCGCCTCTTTCTTTGACCGGGGTCTGTCTCTTCCTTCTTTGGATTTTTTTACACCAACTTCTTTCCTTCTACGGGCTAGAGTTGGTGAATCTGAACCCCAATTCCATCTTGCAAATCTCTATATTTGCAACTCTGTGTGAATGCTTTCTGGGTGTGGAACCCCATTTCAATCTGTTCCGATACTTATTCCACATCAAGCCTCAGCCCTCCAAAAACAAGGTCTAGGTGATAGGGGGAGCCATCCTCCAGCTTAGGAGCGAGATGAAAAAGATTTATCTCCATGTCTCCTTGAAATCTTCCCTTAAGGGCTGGCATAGAGAGTGGTTCTATTGTTCTGATCTCGAACCACGCCTGCCCTTCTTTACTGGTTTGCCTCCGAAGGTCATGTCAAACTAGTCATCCGTGCCAAGCTTTGAGGAGATGGGCCAAGTATATATGTTGATTGACAAGATTGATAAGCTGAAGAGTTCTGGATTGACTAGTCCCTGGGTGGCCAGACGTTTCCTGACCCGGTGTATCAGGCCATTGAAACTAAGAAGCCATTTTGGCTAGGATTACCAGGGGAAAAATGATCCCAGCAGAGAATACCCAAACCTGACTGATAAGCACAAAGTGACTGACATTTTGCTCTGTTACTTCGCTAGTGGGGTGGTCGAAACTGAAGATGCAGAGCGCGCTGGCAGCTTACAGTCAAAGAAGAGGCCATTGAGCCCTTCTGCTGCCCAGCCCAGCTCCAAGAGAGCTAGGAAAAAACCTGTCGAAGACCTAGGCAAAAAGAAAACTAGCAGGCTGAGTGCAGCAGCTGGGAGCTTGAAGATAAAAGATACCACTAGCGTAGCCCTCAGGCCCCGAAGTCCAAGACCAACACCTGGCTCAGCAACATTGAGCCCAGTACTGGTGCCGCCGAGTACAAGGTCAGCAACGTTGAGCAAAAGAGCAGCGCCATCAAGTGCCTCGGCGCCCCAGTCGGCCGTTCCAGAGACTGGGCCGACCAAGAGCCCCCTGCCGACTGCCGCGCTGACGAGCCCGACAGCCAGCAGCTCTCCATTGCCGACATCTGGAGCCTCCTCGTGAAAGTTCAAGTCCTCCAAGAGGTAAGCGATCTTGAGTCTTCTGAGAATCTTGACCAGTGTCTCAATAATGTCTTGACATTTGACTCATCTTGTAGGAGGCGAGTAGACGTAGATCTGAAAAAGACTATGCCGACTGCTCCCGTTGCCGAGCCAGACCTAGCCGAGCCAACACCAACAAGCTCATCTGCTGAGTCCGCGACTTCTTCAGTTGCAGAAACCAAAGCTGTCCCGACAGCAGGACCGCTAGTGTCGGCTGACCAAGGGGCAAGTACTGAAGCCGTGACCCCAGCCCCTAAGCGAGTCCTTGAGGCCCTAGCAGCTGCCGAGCTAGAGGCCAGGATCTTGTCACCATCCATATCGTCGTCGTCGTCTTCAGAATTGGATCTCCCCAGACTTGAGGCCCCCTCTCGTAGTTCCCGAGACATTCCACTGGGTATCCCCGAGGGAGTCGCGGAAAGCTACGGGCATGATGAGTAGGCGGCAGTGAGGGAGCGCGAAGCTCTTCTTCGTGCTGCAATCGCCGTGTCCCGGGGAGTCTAGGTATGACCCTTGCCATATTGAGTTCTTGAAAATCTTCCCTGTATCGGTTCTCTACTTCTTGACTCTATTTTACTCTGTTTTTGCTCTGAGCAGAAGATAGTCGATCGCTCAAAGAAAGTCTCTATTTTACTCTGTTTTTCTCTAAGCAGAAAGATAGTCGATCGCTCAGAGAAAGTGAACAAGGTCTTGACCCAGCTTGCCTCCCATCCCCAACGGTTGGGCCAGCTCCAGGCCGAGAAGGCCGACCTGGAACAGTCTAGTCAGGAGAGGGAGACATGGCTGAAGGGAGCAGTTGACTAGCTCAGGGATGAAAATTGGGCTCTAGCCGAGAAGATCAGAAGTAAGTCTCCTGTATTTGTCTTCTTGAATAAATCTCGAGTGTACTTATCTAGCTTTGTTGTTTCCCGACTGCCTAGTTGTGTCCTGGCTGTAATCTCGAGTTCTTGACTATTCTAATGTACAGCCCTCGAAGCCGAGTTGAAGGCCTAGACAGAGGGGAAGAAACAACAGAAATCTGAGTTGAAAAAGGTTGAAAAGGCTAAAGCTGAACTGGAGAAGGCCAAGGCCCAAAGTAGAGGTTGACTATGATAGTAAGCCTTCTCTCTAACCCTAACCTTAACCAATCCTCTTGTTACTTCGACTGCAATTTTGGCTAACAAGTGTACTTGTCTATGAACCCGAGCAGCTTCAATAGCCAATGCCCAAAATCCAATTCCAGGCCTTTGTAGCGGAGATAAAGTTGTCAAGAGTCACGGGAGATTCTTGCCAAATCCGTGAAAGGGCTCCTTGATATTATGGATCCTCACTATGTCGGGACCAGCTCCAACACAATCTCCTAGGTGCAGGCGCACCTTAGCCAAGCCCCGAGTACCTTGAAAAAGTATTTGATGACGTGTGGCTGTGGCGTGCCCAGACCCTTGCCATACCAAATTACTTCCCTAGGTAGATTTGAGGCCATCTTGAAGGTTTGCTGAAGAACAACACCTGAGGAAGCATTGGAGTTGATTACCTAGCGAGTTGACTGCAGAGGTGATCACAAAGGACCTGGGAATGTAAGAACAAACCATCATGCAGTCAGAGTATATAAAGCTTTTGTAAAGACATGTGTAAATATATGTACAATGCCGCTGAGTCCTTGGTTTTCCTTAGTTATCATTAGCTTTACCCAACCATATGTCTATGCTGAGTGATCGATAGGAACTTAATAAAAAATCATCAGAGAGCTTACTCGGGCAAACACAACATATCATGTAAAACTTCATACTTTAGATAAAACAAGCTCATATGGTTGACAAAGCACATATAATACATGCAAGCCCTGACTCAGTACTGTTGAAACAAGCGACGTAGTGAGTCAGAGAAAAACTTTATACATATGTATATAGAAGTACAAGACTCAGGTATAGAAAGGACGTAGCTGTTCTATATTCCATGAGTTGCTGACTAGGGCACCGTCTTCAGTCTTCAGTCAGTAGGCCCTCCGAGTACCTCAGTGATGATGAACGCCCTTCCCACAGAGGATAGTTATGCCTGTCTTTGGTGGTTTGTATTTCCTCAAAGATGAGATCCCCAACCAAAAAGGCGCGGCCACGGACATTTCGACAGTGATAACGACACAGGCCTTGAAGATACCTTGCCGACTGGATAATTGCGATGTCCCTAGCTTCCTCCAACTGATCTAGTTGAACAAGTCGGTTTTCATTGGATATGTCTTCTGAGTTAGCCCGGATTCACGGAGAGCCGAACTCTAACTCGGTTGGTAACACAGCCTCAGCATCATAGACCAGGCAGAAAGGGGATTGCCCTGTTGCCCGACTAACCATGGTTCTGAGAGACCAGAGAATAGATGGGAGTTCTTGTACCCATCGCCCTGCATATGGTTGTAGTCGGTCAAATATCCTGGCCTTGATACCTTGTAAGACCATGCCGTTGGCACGCTCAACCTGCTCATTGCTCCGTGGGTATGCCACAAAAGCATAACAGATCTTAATGCCGAAGTCATCACAAAAATCTTGAAATATGCCGCCAGTGAACTGAGTACCGTTGTCCGTTATGATGCGGTTAGTGTCACAGCCCTAGAATTAATCTCAGGTAATTGGTATATGCCCTACTGTTATTAGAGTGCACAATTTAATTTTTTGTATTGTCACTTCTTGCAAAGAAAGTTCGCAATATTTAAACTCTCCATAATTAAACCCTAATCGGCAAAAAAACAAACATTACCAAAAAGTGCATCAAGTTGAACAGAAACATATGTGGGAAATAATTTATTCAAATACTAGCTTATTTATCATGAATTAATATAATTTTTCCAGAATTTATTTCATTAGTTTAGACCTCTTAAAAATTCAAACAAGTTTCAGCCTGGATCCTTTTCCTTGACCTATGCATTTGCATAGTCTAAGGATTTTCTAAAGATGTTTGGTTGCATATAAAATCATGGAAAAATTCCCGTAAGCACTATCTCACCTAACTAATCCACTGTAAATTTTACATGATTTTTCTGCTTCAATAAATACTTCAACAAAATCCTTCAAATCAGCAAAGCTAGGAAGCTAGCTGAAATAAATTGGTTTATTTCTAAAATTCACCAAATAAAAATTAGGATTAATTAGGCAGTGAAACTCTACCAACAGGTGTGTCAACAAGAAACCTACCACCAGTAATTTTTCTCAATTTAATTCCAAAAGAAAACACATAAAATGATAATATCAAGGCACTGGAGAAATAAATGAAACTGCAGAAAAACTGGATCAACAACCCTACTTTGCAATTTCACTAAAGATGAACCAGACCACTTCTAACCCTGAAATTTGTTCAGCAGGTTAAACACATCTTCCTCTATCTCCAGTAATTTTCCCATAATTTATGCTCCTCATTAAAACTTAGTGAAACAGTAATGCAAAAACTGCATGTTGGACAGCTCACAAGACAATCTCTAGAGAATTCTCCTCTCTTTTGTCACTTCCATGTGGGACCCACAAGACCCTGGCCCACTTGTAAGCCTCACTGCAGCATGGGACAGAGTGTTTTACCCAAAATCCTAACCATCCTCCTCACTGCTTCCTAGGATTTCACTTCAAGGGCCCACAAGTCATAGTCATAATCTAGCCAAAAATGTGTAGAACATTGTTTCCTTACATGTGGGACCCACCCTAGGCACTGTAGAGCTGGAGCCACCTCAATTTGCATGAGCCAATGTGTCAGCACGTCCTTTCTCTCCCTCACTCAGTACACAGAGCAGCCTGGGCAAGCACACCTCTGGGAAGCCTCGACCATTTCTCTCCAAATTTCGCCAGGCACCTCTCCTCTTCTTCCTCTCCACGTTCCCACCGAGAAAGCCAAGAAAACCTCCAAGGATCACCGGTGGCAGCCTCCTTCACCCTGCTGCCGAGAGTGTTCGACCGAGTTCGAGCTAGCTCCGGTGAGTTCCATCCCTTCTTGACCAAGGGAACGTGATCTAAAAGCTTTAATGGTTCCATTTTTGCACTTGGCTGTCCCAGGGTTGCTGGTCGAAATCGCCCTCGTGCCGCCGTCCCTGCTCTCTGCGCTGCCAAACTACCGCCGCTCGGTTTATCCCTGTTCCGACGAGCTCCGGTGATCCCAGCCCGAGCCACTGCACCAACGTCGTCGCCTCACTCCCAGAAGACAACCGGTAGAAGGAATCGGGAAATGATGCAGTGAAGCTCGAGATCGAGGTCATCTTCTTCCCCTCCGGTCAAGTCGCCGCCGCCGTCGATTTGTCCTCTCTGGTTAGCCTCCATTCGATTCCTCGTTTAGACACCATATTTAGGAGACCTCTAACACAGTGGACATCTTCCCTTGGGAGCTTGGCGAACGAATCAAGCTGTCGCCGTCGTCCAGAAGATTTCAGCCGCTGCTGAGCCATTTTCTCTGTCACCGCCGACGTCCAAGCACGGTCAGCTTCAGCAAGACCTTTGGTGAGCCTCCTGGTACTAAGTGGACGCCTATGCATGTGTTAGTTTGCTTTGAATCGAGCCGTAGCTCTATCGGCCTCGCCAACCCGAATATAGTTGCCGCTTATCCTCGTCGCCGGCAAGCTACAGTTCACCACCGACCACCGTGCTTGCACCGATGTGTTCGCCTCGTCTTCCTCTACCTTTTCTCTGTTGGCTGCTACCCGAGCTGCGCCGCCGGCGCCGGCGAACAGAGCCGGCGGCAAGCCAGTCCTCGGCCTCCTCTGTTCTTGCTGGCAGACAGGTGGGCCGGCTAGAAGGAAATAAGAAAGAAGAAGAATTAGAAAAGTAATTAAGGGAATTATTTCCAACAGAAAATAGTTAAACTTTGTAAATCCATAACTTTGCCATTTTAACTCTTTTTTAGTGAAACCAATTTTTTTAGTTCTGTAAATTTGTAAACTTTAATATTGTGAAATAAAATATGACACTTCTGTATAGAAAATATCTATAAAATAATATGAAGCTATAATAACTTATTTTGTGCCTATAAATTTGGAATATTTCTATAAAATCCATTATAAATCATTTTGAGGTGAACCAAATTTCTTTGGATTCATAAAAATGTTCTCTTTAATGTTATAAAATAAAAATTGAGGACTTCTGTATAGGATTTTTCTCTAAAAATGGAAATATCTTTATATACATCTTTATAACCTAGAAGTTTATAAATTTCTAGAAAATTCATCATAACTGCTAAAAATGTGAAACCACTTTTTTTTAACTCAGAAAATTGTAACCTTTACTGTGGATAATTTTTATTTGACAAAACTACCTCTCAAAATAGGCCTAAGTATTTTTCTAACCTTTCTTGTTGATAAACTTGTAAAATTCACAACTAAATCATTTTAAATCAAATTTCAGTGAACCAAATTTTGTTGGAACCAGTAGGTTATGCTCTTTTTACATAAATATGCATGCCTTCTTGAAATCTTAATAGAAAATGTCAGTCAAATATAATAACTCAAGATTACAATATAAATAATTACAAAACTGCCATTTTTCAGCCTTCCTATCTTATTATTTTTGTATCTCCGAATCCAGAGATGCAAATGACTTGGTTCTTTCTCCTAAAATCTTGTTAAGACATGCCCTACCTACTGTATTTATCTCAGATTTTATTGATCATTTTTGCATGAGCATATTTAATTGATCCCTTCTTTGCATATTCGCTTTTATCGGTAGATTCAGATAATTCGGAGTACGTGGAGCAAGAACTAGAGGTTGAGTGTGAGCCATCGCTGCAGCAAGGCAAGCATCTAAGCATATTGAACCTATATTTTTCATAAATTGATTTGTTTGCGAAGGAAATATCTATATGCATGTTTCGGTCTTGTTAAAATGGGAAAAACGGGTAGAGTTTATATTACCCAATTGTATGCATTTCCATTCCTTGGTTATTGATTCCATATTTATACCTTGTCACCCCTGGTTAAGGACTTTGGGATACTTGTATTTTACCGAATGCTTAGCCATGCTTATTTCTAGACTTAGAAAGATCCGATAGATGGAGCTATCGGTTCAAAACTAGTTTAATACGCATGGATGGGTTAAAATATGAAAATGATAACTTCTAAATAATAATTGAAAATATGTTTGACTTGGACGGATGATAGGGCGATGACGGGATGGTGTTTCCCCGATGCACGTATCTTCGTCTGGATCGTTAAGAACCGAACATGTTGACGTCTATTCAAGCACCCTACGTACTTCCACATGCCGGGAATGGGACGGCTTAACTCAGTAGCACGGGAGGTTGTGGCCATCTACGCCTGTCCGTCAGTCGTGAGGAGGGATTTCCTTTGGAGGGCCTCGAGCGTGCCTAGTTTTGGCCGGAGGTGCCTCCCGCGACGGTGAGCCCGCCTTAGTCATCACACACGCACGACTAAGTCATTGGGGGCCCAGACGTGGTTTAGGTGGTTGGGGCTAAGCGTGCAAAAGGTTCTGTTGTGACCTCTAGTCCGCACTCACTGTGTAGAGTGTGGGTACCGGCAAGTACGGATCCAACTAGAGTGTAGCCGTTTGGCTTCTATCACATCGTGTGGGTAAAGATGTACACCTCTGATCAGAGTAAGAACTATTCGAATAGCCGTGTCCACGGTTACGGACGACCGCTTGATGTGTTCCTCACTCATGTTAGCATCAAACTTGGAATATGTGGTTATGGGATTATGCTGTTACATCATGACTTAGGATAGTCATGGATGGGTGAGTTTATATAAAAGGCTTTGATGTTAAAAATGACTTGGTTTAGTCATGAGAAATGGTATGCTTGTGTAGCACATATATTTGGGCAATGGTGGCCCATGGATTGATGATTAGAGCATGGTTTGTGTTTATTTATATTCCATTTTCAGAACTATAAGCTTGCTGTCCTAAAATTTCAGATTGTGTTATTTCTCAAAATGCTTATAGTTTCAAGTATTATTTGCTCAATAAACTTGGCTTTATGCAAAACCAATTCAACCTAGCCCTATTCCTTGATACAGAGACTAGCATTGCTCCTTTGTACTATTAATATTGTATAAGTCTAGCTGAGTACCATTCGTACTCACGCTGCATATCTTTCAGGTGAGGACATCGACGACACTGATGTGGTCTACTATTATCCCGCCGAGGGTGGCGAGGATAATATGTAGTCGAAGTTATGCTCTATCCCTAGTCGGTTGCCCTGTGGTTGGGTATGGCACCACTGGTCTTATCATTTATGTTGATATTCCGCTGCTATCTTTTGCGCTACTCTGTGATGTATCAGGGTGTGTAAACCCTCTATGTAATATATATAACTCTGCTGCACTTTTCTCCATATTTAGAGTAGTTGTGATGTTTATCAATTGCTAAGATGAACATGTGGGACTAGAACTTTCCTGGGCTAGCCACACATTAGTAAGAATTTAGAAATGATGAGATGCATGGATGTTGATTCAACCATAGATCATGTCCCCAGAAGTGTGTATCGTGTTTGGTCGCCACCTTCGTGTGGTTTGACGGGCACACTTCGCCGTTTCGGACTGGTGAATCAACTCTCCAAATATCTCTTTATTTCTGAATTCGGCGCGTTGGATTTGTATTGGGAGTGGGTAAAGATTATGGCAAGGCTGCGATGAGGATGGATGGTTACCGCATTTATTCGGTTTTTTATTCGAGACCCCATCCATTCAGATATTTCGTGTTGTCGTAATCGTTACTCTCCACAATGCACTTCCGGGGTGCCCACAGTTAGGAACCCCGAATCGGTATAAAATACTCATGATGAAGTTCTTTGCTCATGCCGCTGTTATGGTAGCAATGGGTTTTGCCTCAATCCACTTTCTTGAAAGGCCCGACCATGTCAAGCCCCCATACTACAAAGGGCCAAGAGATTGGGATTGTTTGGAGTTCTTGGGTTGGAAGATTTGTTTGTCTTGCATAGAAATGACAACCCTCGCAAGTACGAACTACGTCTTTAGCATCTGTTACTGCTGTTGGCCAAAAAAATCCCTGCCTGTAAGCTTTTCCGACTAACGTCCTGGATGGGGCATGGTTGCCACATATTCCTGAGTGAATCGATTGCAGAATCTGCTTGCCCTCATCGGGTGTGACGCAGCGTGTGGAGGCCATGGGTCCCAGTACCTCATGACAAGCATATGGGCCATTCGGACAGAGGATGGGCCTATCTTTATAATTAGTATAATTAGAGATATGATAGAACCCGGCAGACTTTGTCTTGTATGATAAGGAATATACAGTCCTAGTCAGGTAGGTTATATCTCTAAGAGGAGATCCCTTGGCCGTAATCCGGCTGGGACTCCTACCTTGTACCCCTGTCCCTCAGTATAATAGGAGCAAGAAGAGGAGGCCCACCGACTATGGCAACAGGAGGAGGCCGAATGCGAGGTCGCAACGACGAGCTATGCAGGGCTGGGCGAATTGCTCAGCAACAGATCCTCCAGACTCGAGTCGGCGACCACGACGTCTTCATCACGCCTCAGCAGAACATCGTGGCCGCTGCAACCCTGCTGGACACACTCTAGCTCGGGCCTGATCATCAGGCCACCCCGACTATCGCCAAGATCAAGGCCATGATTACAGCTGCCGCATGTCAGCAGCACCAACAGTCAGGCGACGCACTTGTATCGACCAACTGGTCGGGTTCTCTAGCGGCAGTCTCGTTGGCATCGGCATGACGCCGAGTGGCTGGCTCAAGTCAGTCGCATGCGGAGTCACGGCAAACATCTCTCGGCAACACAAACAACAATCGGCTGCATCCCTAGAACGATTGCCGGTTCAACCAAGACCTCTGAGTCCATCTACAATGTGATCTCCGCCAAGACATCAACGCTCAGTGCCGCTAACGTGAAGACAACGAGCGCCACCGACTGGAGGACGAGCACGAGCGTTTCGGTCTCCACCACGAGCGGTTTAACCGCTGCGGTCGGAGCCGGAGCCCTCACGAAGATGAAGGTGTACCAGCCTTCACCCAGGAGCTATAAGATGTCGACTAGCCGTCGGGCTTCAAGCCTACGGGGATCGAAAAATATGACGGCAAGACTAACCCCGAGTCCTAGCTCATCGTGTATACTCAGGCAATCCGAGCTGCTGGAGGTGACCACAAAGCCATGGCTAAGTACCTCCTGGTCACTCTGGCCGACTCAGCGAGGACATGGCTAACATGGCTCCCGATGTGATCAATCGGCTCCTGGGGGGAACTCCGGGAACGTTTTATAGCCAACTTCCAAGGGACTTATGAGCGGCCATCTTCCGAGCATGATCTCTACCAGCTGCACTAGAGGAAGAACGAGTCTCTCCATGAGTTCATCAAAAGGTTCTCCGAGAAGTGTAACTCGATCCCAATGATCAAGGACGAGGTCGTCATCGCCGCCTTTCGTAAGGGAGTTAAGGACGCCCCGTTCATCGCGAAGTTCACTCGGAAGCCTCCAACCTCTGTCAGGGCCCTCTTCGATATGGCGAATAAATACGCTGACTTAGCCGAGGTAATCACGGAGGCCCTTGATGAGAAGAAAGAGTCCCAGCAGAAGGACCAAAAGGCCAAAGCCGACAATGAGCCATCACAGAACAAATCCGGCAGCCGCAAGTGGAAGTCAGACAACGAGGTGGCCAACTTGGAGCAGACCCGGTCGTGACCCCCAAGGAACAATGAGTACTAGAAGGTTATGAACGGGCCTTGCCCCTTCCACCCCAAGGGTAAACACGCGGCCAAGGACTGCTTCATGCTCAAGAAGTTCACTTCCGAGCAGGCTTCATCATCTGGCGCTGATAAGGACAAAGACAAGCCAGATTCGGGCCCGGCCGACGAATTTTAAGACCCCCAGGCCGAGCTCAACCACATCTTCAGAGGGCCGTCTACGTATGAGTCCAAGAGAAAGCAGAAGCTTACGGTATGTGACGTCAACGCGGTCTCCACAGCAGACGCCCCCCAGTATTTGCGCTGGTCAGAGATGTCCATCACATTCAACCACGCAAATCATCTAGATCAGGTTTCATACCCGGGACGCTACCCACTTGTCCTGGACTCGGTCGTCAAAAATATCAAGCTGAAGAAGGTCCTCATAGATGGATGCAGTGCGCTCAACATTCTGTTCGTGTAGGATCGATAGGCAATCAGAGGGGAGTGAATGATTGCATAAGTAAAAAATAAAATTTAACACTTTCCCCTAATCACAAAACCTGAAAAACCGCGTTTTCAGAATCTGGACAGAACACCGTTTCGTCACTAAACAGATTGTAGCTGTAGATCCATAACCCCGATCGACCTAGAATTTTTATAAAATAAACTAGGATAAATTTGAAAACAAACCCAACTAGAATCTCGTCGATCGGACTTCTAGATCTCGAGATATTAATGATACAAAATTACTAAACAGAAGGTTGACGGAAATTAATTAAGCCCTAATTAATTGATTAAACGAGATCCGAAAATAATTAACCAACCAAACTTTTCAGAACACTAGAAAAACACCCTAGCTAGATTTTAGAACAAAGAAACCAACCCAAATATCAGAGAAAAACAAATCAATCTAAAATCGATCGCTAGGCACGCATAAAGTTGAACGAGAAAGAGGGATTAATTACTGCACTAATCTTTCATAAACTTTACCTTTATTACCAAGATTGTGCTTACCAAAAATTCTACTAAATCTCTCTCTATTTATATCCAAAATAATCAGAAAATCCCATAGGAAAAGACCTCAATGCCCTTGAGATTTCGTAGCCACTACTCAGCCTATTTCCAGCCGTCGGATTCGAAATCGACGCTCTAGATTGCGCCACATCACCCGACACACAGAGGGCCACAGAGCCCGGCGCATTTCCGTAGAGAATCCCGCCCGTTCACTGTTGCCATGCCACTGTGCCAATCCAGAGCTGACACCTGTCCCTCTGGATCTCCTGCGCCCCCGCGCATGCGCCCGCTCGCGCCACGCCTCCGCCAGCCCACTCCCGGCTAGGCCGCGCCCGTACTGTGCAACCGGCCTACCCGCACTTTCGGCTGGATACTGTAGCAAATTCTAAAATTGAATTTATCAATTTTCATCCAAAATTCCTCCAAAGTTTTTCAGCGATTTTTCATCTATTTCTAGCATTTAATACCTGCACACATATAAACAAATTTTTTTTTCAGGCATAGATTCTCACAACCTGACCTATGTGAGTGTACACACATGATCACCACACTTGCCATGAACAATTTTAATATAACTCAATTATGCAATGCCAATTTTAATATAGACCAATTTTGCCATTTTAATATAAAACAATTTTTTATCACTTTTGATTTCACAATCTCCCCCTTGATGAAAACATTGGCAACAACACAACACATGAATATTGAACATTGGCATTTACCTTTCCAAAACAAATTTAAAATTTTTTGTGTGTAAACTCTCTCCCTCTTTTTTGACAATGGATTCATCAAGAATACATGAAGAAAAATTTTCAATTTTGTACCAATTTTTGTTATGAGCACCACAAATCATCAATGTAAACAAGCTCACACATGCCATGCTAAAAGTAATTTGCACTCTCATATCCATACACATGCAATGTAAATCTAGCATAACTAAAAATCAAGTGCAATTAATAATTTATTGCAAGACATGATATTCCTTTCTTAACTATTTCAAAATTTGCAAGCATTAAGATGAATGCACTTCATTGGTGCCTTTTTTTTTATAAAAAAATTGAGAACTTGATTGATTTCAATCATGATATAAATTGCAAGGAATTATATGCACCATCAGCCTTACCTTTCAACCCGTTCAAGCCTATGTCTTTTGATAATTTCAAGCTTAAGAACCAGGTTTCGGTCATACACAACTTCTTTCAAGTTCATATCAAAGTGCAATAGTAAGCAATCTCGTTAAGAAGAAGTGCGACAATGCATATTTCCTTGATCTTTCTCACATTTTTTAAGCACATAATTTTGATCTTTCTCATATTTCTCATAGCATATTAGCATATTTAAAATAAGATCAAAATAGATAAGAAAGTTCAATCATGTCAAGATTTAGTTCAAGTTGTCATTCCATTTGATAAAGTTAAAAACCTTTAGAAGCAGCAAAGGCTAACAAGATTCTAATGGCTTCAAATCTAGCAACAGAAGCAAAGGTTTCATCAAAATCTAAACCTTCTATATGTGTAAAACCTTGAGCAACCAACCTAGCTTTGTTTCTAACAACTACACCGTCCTCACTTTGTTTATTTTTAAACACCCATTTAGTTCCAATGACAGAATGATTAGGAGGTGGTGGCACTAGTTTCCAAACCTTGTTCGTTCAAAGTTCTCTAATTCTTCATGCATGGCATTGATCCAAGATGCGTCAGTTAATGCATGTAATATACCTTTGGGTTCAAAAGACGCAACAAATGCTGAATGAGCATGAGAGTTTGGATCGTTAAACCTGGAACGTGTCACTCTTTTATGAAGTTTACCAATCATTTGTTGAGGTGGATGTATTCTTTGAATGTGCAAGGGAGCTGTTGCGTCAGAAACTTCACTTTCTTCTATTTGATCTTTTACATGCATAGATGATGTGGAAATTTGAGGATGCTTAGTTGTAGGTGAAGTTGTAGTAGGTGCCGGATTTGTTGCAATTGATTGTGTGGGAGGAGTTAAAGCTTCAGCTACATCATCATCATCTTCATCAACAAAAATGTCCTCCCCCTGAATATATACACTTGTACCTAAATACTTGGACTAGTACCTGGGCTAGTCTCATCAAAAGTAACTTCATAGGTTTCTATTATTTTGTTAGTCTCCAAAACTATAGAATATGATAGGCACGAGAATGAGTAGAGTAACCAAGAAACATGCCATCAACTGATCTAGTCTCAAATTTATTTAAGTTTCCAGATTTCAGCACAAAGCATTTGCATCCAAACACACGAAAGTGAGAAACACTAGGCCTATGATCAAACTGCAGCTCATAAGAAGTTTTACCAAGCTTTGATATCAAAAAAACACGATTTGAAACATAGCATGCAGTAGGTATGGCTTTAGCCCAAAATTTTCTAAGAGTAGAAAATTCATCTAGCATAGTCCTAGCCATCTCAACCAAGGTTCTGTTTTTTCTTTCATCTACACCATTTTGTTGAGGTACTCTAGGTGAAGAGAATTGATGATCAAGACCTTTTTCAGCACAAAATTGATCAAAAGAAGAATTTTTAAATTCAGATCCATTATCACTTCTAATTGCTCTAAGAGCTCCTGGGAGATCAATCGATAATCTAAGAGCAAGACCTCTAAAAAAACTAAAAGCCTTATCTTTAGACACCATAAAGAAAACCCAAGAGTATCTTGAGTAATCATCAACAATAACTAACACGTACCATTTACCTCCAAAGGATTGAACTCGTGATGGTCCAACGGTATCAAGATGTAGAAGTTGTCCCGGTGCGTTTGTCATTACCATAGTAAGAGGTGGATGTGAACCTGCATACATCTTACCATGTCTACAAGAAGAGTAAACTATTTCGCTATCGCCCTTAAGCTTAGGCAAACCACGGATAAGATCCAAACCACTAACACGTGTTAAATGATCAAAACCAACATGGCCGAGTCTTCGATGCCAAAAGAATAAGCCTTTAAAATCATTGACAACTAGACACCTATGCTTAGTGGAATGTGGTACATCAAAATTAGCTTTAAACACTATTCCAAAACGTGTAGTATTAAAGACAAGATCTTCTGAAGCATCTAACACTCTGCATCTATCTTTCTTAAAGCACACTTCGAGATCCTCATCAATCATTTGTGAGACAGAAAGCAAGTTGTATTTCAAATCCTCAACAAGTGCTACATCTTTAAACATAAACTTGTCATTTACCTTCACCATACCTTGTGCCACAACTGTAGAAGTAGAAGCATCTCCAAAAGTAACTTTTCAGTACGCGACGCTCTTGTGAGGGAGGAGAACCAATTCTTGTCACCAGTCATGTGGCGTGACCATCTAGAATCCACTAACCAAATGTTCTCCTTCCTCGCGTGTAGTGCCTATACAGAAAAAAGATAATGTCGAGGTCTCAGTACTAGGGTTAATAATATAGCATTTAGGAATCCAGTACTGGGACACACGATGCACTCCAGTAGGCATAACACAAGTATTTTTATGAAAAATTCAGATCTAGCATTACTCATGTTGGTAGCCGCAAAAGAGCACGTCTTTCTCAAATTAGACCTATCCTTAGCCTTTTCTTTCATTTGTTGTTTGGCTAGTCTAAAACAAAATTCTACTTTATGTCCATTTTTACCACAATGAGTGCAAGTGTACTTAACTTTGTAGTTAGCTTGAGAAGTAGAGGCTACCTTTGCATTTGTTGTGCTAGAAGATGACATAATACCAGCAGATTTAAAAATCATCTTTTTAGGTTCATTGACTGTCTAAATTATGCCACTGCCAAGGGATTTAACAACTTTTGGAGCATGGGTCTTAGAATAATCATAAGGATCAAAACCCAAACCAGTTTTAAATTTTTCAGAACTAGTCTTTTGATTCAAAATGTGATTCAAACTTTTAGTTCCTATCTTTCCTTGCAAATATTCAATACACTTCAAAAGAGTGACACAATTCTTACAAGATACATGCTAAAATCTATCATTTTTACCACAATTAGAGCATGAAAGAACCTTATGGGTAGCAAGATCTTCTTTTAGTTGTGCAATTTTAACATCAGCATCTTTTATCTTCAGAGCAAGATCTTCTTTTAGTTGTGTAATTTTAACATCAGCATCTTCTAACTTCAACTTAAGAATATTGCATTTATCACAAGAGACAGGTTCATCAATTTGACAGACATGTTGTTTATTTTTCTCCTTTTCTAGCCTAAGTTCCTTTAGTGTAGAAGCATGCATATCCCTTAGAGAAGTTACAAGAATCATCTATAGGGGTCAAAGTTTTAAGCCTTGTAATTTCAGTATTTAACTGTTCAATTAAAGCATCATGCTTCCTAATTTTTTTGTTTCTTTTCTCTAATAAAGCACCAAGTTTTTCAATAGCATGAGCTAAATCATCATAAGTAGGTTCTACCTCATTGTCCCTGTTGATGACAACGTCGCTGTTGGTGGAGCTTCTGCTACTTGCCATTAGACATAAACCAGTCAAATTTTTCTTGCCTTTGGGAGTAGCATCGTCATCACTGTCGGTGTCCACATCACTTAGATTTACCTGTTCAAGAGCAGAAAGAACACGGTGCACTACCTTCTTGTTCAAATACCCCTTCTTCTTAGTGCTCTCGAGTGTTCGCTTCTTGTCACTCTCTACCTTGTCTTCCTCTTCATCTTCATCCCTAGAAATTCTTGCTAGAAATTTTAGACATTTAAGACGAAAGTGATTAAGCGAGCTGCATTCAAAACATCTCCGAGGTTCTCCACCATTTGCTCTCTTTCTGGATTGAACATTTTGCAAAGCTTTTGTGAAGCGAGTGGAGAGGAGTGACAAATCATCTTCAGGAAGTTGTTCTAGCTGTTCATCAATTAGTGAAGACAAAGAGGACAAAGCATAGCTAGATGAAGAGTTATCGCCAATAGGGTTGTTAGTTTGTGAAGCTAAAGCCATTGATTGATTATGCATATTTTTCTACCAAAAACATCTAGCTCATGAGTTTTCAATTTAGAATAAAGCACATCTAATGTAAGTGTACTCATGGTAGTAGATTTTCTAATTGATGTTACCTTCATCTCCCATATAGACATATCTAAAGCTCCTAGCAATTGGCGAGAATTTTCAGCCTCAGAATATATAACATTAACAGATCACAAGTTGCTAAGAATCTTATTAAAGCGAGCAAAGAAATCATCAAGAGATTTACCAGGTTTCATCTCAAAATGCATGTATTCCTTTTTATACATGTCCTGACGTACCTCTTTTACCGTGTTTGACCCTTCGTGATAATCACAAAGTGCTCTCCATACCTCATGTGCTGACTTGAGATGCACCACACGGTCAAAGTCGCTTCTTCCTAGCCCTTGAATAATCAAATTCCTCTCCTTGCTGTTAGCCTCCACCTGTGGTATGTTCGCTGCTGTCACTGCATTGTTTTCGGAAACTTGATATGGCTTGTAGATCTTCTCCCATATCACAAAGCCTTGAGCTTGAATGTATGCCTCCATCTTAGCCTTCCAATACTGAAAATCAACACCATCGAAAACACAAGGTTTTGTGGAATACCTATTTGTCGACATATTTTCAAATCGCCGATTAAGATCAATTACAAAAGATAATAAAATAAATAACCTTGCTCTGATTGTGGGCACCCCGGAAGTGTATTATGGAGAGTAATTACTATGACAACGCGAAATATCTAGATGGATGGGATCTCGAATAAAAACCAATTAAGTGCATTAACCATCCATCCTCATCGCAGCCTTGCCATAATATTTACCCGTTCATAATACAAATCCAAAAATGCCGAGAAGTGTACAAAAGAGATAATCATAAGGATTGCTTGCCAGTCCTCCCCGTCATACGCCTCTCAAACCACTCGATGGTGGCAACCAAACACGATACGTACCCCAGAGGACTCGAACCATAATAGCTATCCCCCAACCATCTCAGTTCTACACAACTCATACCCATGTTCAGCTGGTCCCCAGGAAAGCGACTAGCCTCACATTTCCATTGCAAGCAATCGATAAACATCACAAGTACTCTAAATATGGATAAACGAGCAGCAGGGTTATAAATATTACATAGAGGGTTTACACACCCTGATATATCACAGAGTAGCGCAAAAGATAGCAACGAAATATAAACATAAAGGATAAGACCAGTGGTGCCATACCCATCCCACAAGGCAACCGACTGGGGCAGAACTTAACTTCAACTACACATGATCCTCGCCACCCTCGGCGGGATAATAGTAGATCACATCAGTGTCGTCGTTGTCCTCACCTGAAAGATGCAGCGTGAGTACACAAGTACTCAGCTAGACTTATACAATAATAATAGAACAAAGGAGTAATGCTAGTCTCTACATCAAGGAGTATGGCTATGTCGATCTGATTTTGCATAAAGCTGATTTTATTGAGCAAGTAATACATTTAAAACATAAGCAATTGTGAAATAGCTCAATCTAAAAATTTAGGACAGCAAGCTTATAGTTCTGAAATAGAAGTAAAACTGAGCACAAACCATGCTCTAACCATCATCCATGGGCCACCATTGCCCAATTATATATGCTACACAAGCATACCATTTTTCATGACTAATCCAAGTCATATTTAATATCAAAGCCTTTGATATAAACCCATCCATCCATGACTATCCTAAGTCATGGTATAACAACATAATCCCATAACCACATATTCCAAGTTGGATGCTAACATGAGTAACTAACACATCAAGCGATCGTCCTGTAACCGTGGACACGGCTATTCGAATAGTTCTTACTCTGATCAGAGGTGTACATCTTTACCCACTCGATGTGATAGAAGCCAAATGGCTACACTCTAGTTTGATCCGTACCCGTCGGTACCCACACTCTACACATTGAGTGCGGACTAGAGGTCACAACAAAACCTTTCCCACGCTTAGCCCCAACCACCTAAACCACGTCTAGGCCCCCGACGAGTTAGTCCCACACACAGGGTGACTAAGGCGGGCTCACCATTGTGGGAGGCACCTCCGGCCAAAACCAGGTGCGCTCGAGGCCCTCCAAAGGAAAAACCATCCTCGCGACTGACGGACGGGCGTAGATGGCCACAGCCTCCCGTGCTACTTAGTTAAACCGTCCCACTCCCGGCGTGTGGAAGTACGTAGGGTGCTTGAATAGACGTCAATATGTTCGGTCCTTAACAACCTAGACGGAGCTACATGCATCGGGGAAACACCATCCCGTCATCGCCCTATCATCCGTCCAAGTCAATCATATTCTCAATTATTAATCATAAGTTATTCTTTTCAAATTTTAACCCATCCATTCGTATTAAACTAGTTTTGCACCGATAGCTCCATCTATCGGATTTTTCTAAGTCTAGAATTAAGCATGGCCAAGCATTCGATAAAATAAAAGTATCCCAAAGTTCTTAACCAGGGGTGACAAGGTATAATCATGGAATCAACAACCAAGGAATGGAAATGCATACAATTGGGCAATATTGACTCTACCCGTTTTCCCATTTTAAATAGACTGAAACATGCATATAGAAATTGTTTTCGTAAACAAATAAATTTATTGAATACATAGGTTCAACATGCTTAGATGCTTGCATAGATGCTTGCCTTGCTGCAGCGATGGTTCACACTCAACCTCTGGTTCTTGCTCCACGTACTCCGAATTGTCTGAATCTACCAATAAAAAGCAAATATGCAAATAAGAATCAATTAAATATGTCTATGCAAAAATGATCAATAAATGCTGAGATAAATACAGTAGGTATTTAACATTTTAAAGTGAATTTTAGTGAAAGAATCATTTCAAAATCTTATACGGTTTATGAGTTACAAAAATAACAAAATAAAAAGGCTGAAAATGGCAGTTTTGTAATTATTTATATTGAAACCTTAAGTTATTATATTTGACTGATATTTTCTATTAAGATTTCAAGAAGGCATGCATTGTTACATAAAAAAGCATAACCTACTGGTTCCGACAAAATTTGGTGCACTGAAAATTTGATTTAAAAAGATTTAGATATGAATTTCTCAATTTTGTCAAAAAGAAGGGTTAGAAATTACTTAGGCCTATTTTGGGAGGTAGTTTTGTCAAAAACAAATTGTCCACAGTAATGGTTACAACTTTCTAAGTTAAACAAAAGTGGTTTCATATTTTTAGCAGTTAGGATGAATCTTCTAAAAATTTACAAAGTTCTTGGGCACAAAATAAGTTATTTTTGCTTCCCATTATTTTATACACATTTTCTTTACAGAAGTGGTCCTATTTTATTTCACAGCATTAAATTTCACAAATTTATAGAACTAACAAAATTGGTTTCACTCATTTTGGAGTTG
The DNA here is from genome assembly GCA_003991445.1 of Oryza meyeriana var. granulata. Classification (NCBI taxonomy): domain Eukaryota; kingdom Viridiplantae; phylum Streptophyta; class Magnoliopsida; order Poales; family Poaceae; genus Oryza; species Oryza meyeriana. The sequence goes on along the minus strand of RYFJ01002981.1, from coordinate 133,828 downwards.
GAATGAATTTTCTATGCACTTTTGAAGTTTATAGAAATTTCCAGTTTTCAGCACGTGTTCATAGCAATTTTTGTTAAGAGTCCCTAAAGTTTTCTCTATTTAGACACAGGTCCTCGCTACAGCTCTCTGTGAGAGGAAGATATATAACACGAACCCTGAGCTTTTCAAAAAAAAAATAATTACAGAGAAGTCCATCTTCTTCAACGAGCAGAGACAGGGCAGCGCCATAGCTGAGCTTGATTCCGAGCTCGCCGGCGGCGAATGGCGGCCCGGATGGGGGCGAGGTTAAAAGATAAAATGTAGAGCAAGTCTTTGCGATTCCATTCCTCTAATTCTCCTGGCCGGTGGTGGCCGGAGATGGCCAAAAACTCGCCGGCAAAGAAGAAAAGTGGCGGCGAGCTCGGGCTACTCATGCATGTGGCAATGCGACAAGGAGAAAGCTTAGGTGGGGCATGCAAAGGCCTCAACAAAGTATGCTGGTGCTCACCGACAGGTCACGCCTAGTGGACGAGCTCCGGCGGCGGCAGTAGTGCAGTAGCGGCTCTGATCTGTTGCATGCATGTCCAAAGCATCACATGCATGAGGTAGAACATCGCCTAGGGTTGCTATCACTGCAAGGGATCGATGGATGACTCACCGGGTGGACGGGAATCGACGGTGGAGGCGCTCGGTCGGAGTTGGAGAAGACGACGTCGATCTCCCTCCTTGGTTAACCGATCTAGGTAGTTCTTGGGGCGTTTTAAAGCTGGAAGGGAGGCGGCACTGGTGGCGCAGTTGCTCTGCCAGGGAAGCTCCGAGGTGGCCGGAACGCCGGTGCGACGGCGCGGCTGCACGACGGCGATGTTGCGGCGTGGCCGTGCACTGGGCGCGCTCCCAAGCGCCGGTGGCGAGGCGGCGACGGCGGCTTCTTCTCCACGGCTGGCAGCATGGACAGCAGCAGCTTCAGCAGCAGCAGTAGCAGCAGCAGCACACGGCAGCAGCAGCAGCAGCTCGGCAGCAAGAAGAAGGAGAAGAGGGCTGAAAGAGCTCTCTCTCTGCTTGGTTTCTTGGCTCTGGGATGGAGTGGAGCAGCAGGCGACACAGTTGGGAGAGGCAGAGGTGAGCTAGCTGGCTGGGAGACTTGGAAGTTGAGGAGAAAAAGGAGAAGAAGGATGACAGCAAGGCTAATAGGTGTCACTCTTTCCATTTGCATGCATTGGTGGGTCCCACTCAAAAATTTTGGTCCACAAGAGATGGAGCTAGCTCCTAGACACTGATTCATGGGCCCAGGTTGTGATGGTCTAGGAATGGCGGAGACAGTTGGGTAGGAAAACTGGTGAAAACTGATTTTGAGGGGTTTTTCTGGATTTTTCTCTTCCTCTCAATTTAAAAATCAAATTGAATAAGTAAAACTGGTGTTAAAAATATGGGAATTTTTGTGTAGCTAGCCTAGACTACCTAGGTTCCATTTTTAAAAGTTTCACACAAAAATTCGAAATGGTTTGCTCACAGAAATTCAACAAAAAGGACCCAGGCTGAAACTTGTTTGAATTTTTAAGGGGTCTAAACTAATGAAATAAATTCTGGAAAAATTATATTAATTCATGATAAATAAACTAACATTTGAATAAATTATCCCCCATATACACTTCTATTCAATTTGATGCACTTTTTAGTAGTGTTTTGTTTTTGCCGATTTAGGATTCAATTATTGAGGGTTTAAATGTTGCAAACTTTATCCTGTAAGAGGTGACAATACAAAAATTTAAGTTGTGCACTCTAATGACGGAAGGGCATAACACTAATTACCTGAAATTAAATCTAGGGCTGTGACACTGATACCACTTGTAGGATCGACACACACTAAGATAGGCAATCAGAGGGGGTGTGAATGATTGCGTAAGTAAAAAGTAAAATTTAACACTTCCCCTAATCACAAAACCTAAAAAACCGCATTTTCAGAATCTGGACAGAACACCGTTTTGTCACTAAACAGATTATAGCCATAGATCCGTAACTCCGATCGATCTGGAATTTTGATAGAATAAACTAGGCAAAATTTACAAACAAACCCAACTAGAATCACGTCAATCGGACTTCTGGATCTCAAGATATTAACGAAACAAAATTACTGAATAGAAGGTTGATGGAAATTAATTATGCCCTAATTAATTGATTAAACGAGATCTGAAAATAATTAACCAACCAAACTTTTCAGAACACTAGAAAAATACCCTAGCTAGATTTTAGAACAAAGAAACCAACCCAAATCTCAGAGAAAAACAAATCAATCTAAAATTGATCGCTAGGCATGCATAAAGGTGAACGAGAAAGAGGGATTAATTATCGCACTAATCTTTCATAAACTTTACCTTTATTACCAAGATTGTGCTTACCAAAAATTCTACTAAATCTCTCTCTATTTATAGCCAAAATAATCAGAAAATCCCATAGGAAAAGACCTCAATGCCCTTGAGATTTCGTAGCCACCACTCAGCCTATTTCCAGCCATCGAATTCGAAATCAACGCTCAAGATTGCGCCACATCACCTGACACACAGAGGGCCACAGAGTCCGACGTGTTTCCGCAGAGAATCCCGCTCGTTCACTGTTGCCACGCCGCCGTGCTAATCCAGAGCTGACACCTGTCCCTCTAGATCTCCTGCACCCCCGCGCGCGCGCCACGCCTCCGCCAGCCCACTCCCGGCTAGGCCGCGCCCGTACTGTGCAACCGGCCTGCCCGCACTTTCGGCCTGATACTATAGCAAATTCTAAAATTGAATTTATCAATTTTCATCCAAAATTCCTCCAAATTTTTTCAGCGATTTTTCATCTATTTCGAGCATTTAATACCTGCACACATATAAAGAAATTTTTTTTTCCAGGCACAGATTCTCACAACCTGACCTATGTGAGTGTACACACACGATCACCACACTTGCCATTAACAATTTTAATATAACTCAATTATGCAATGCCAATTTTAATATAGACCAATTTTGCCAATTTTAATATAAACCAATTTTTCATCACTTTTGATTTCACAGTTCGCCAAGACTCTGGATGAGATGAAGATTCCTCGTTCAGAACTGCGGCCGAGTACGGTGCCCTTCCACAGGATAATTCTCGGCCTGTCTTCAACCCCCCTCGGACAAATAACTTTGCCGGTCACCTTCGGCACGCAGGATAACTTTCGCACAGAAAACATCTGCTTCGAGGTCGCCAACTTCGAGACTGCGTACCACGCGATACTTGGACGACCAGTGCTCGCCAAATTCATGGCGATACCGCACTATAACTACATGGTGCTCAAGATGCTCGGGCCAGCCGGAGTTCTCTCCCTCCGCAACGATGTCAAGCAAGCCTTCACCTGCGACAAGGAGAGCTGCGAGTTGGCTCAATCGCAAGAGGCGACAGTCGGACGCAACAGCATTCGGCAAGCCATCACAATTGAAGTCGAGGATGACCAAGTTCCGACAAAAAAAGCAGCAAAGTCGGGAATTTTAGCGGACTCTGACACAAAGAAGATCCCCTGGACCCTTCCGACCCCTCCAAGACTGCTCTAATCGGGACCGGACTTGACCCCAAATAGGAAGACAAGCTCGTCACCTTCCTTCAAGCCAACAAAGATATCTTCGCATGGAAACCATTCGACATGCCGGGCGTACCAAGGGAGGTGATCGAGCACGCCCTCAATGTCAAGACAGACGCCAAGCCAGTCAAGCAACGGCTATGGTGCTTCGCACAGGACCGGAACGATGCTATTCGGGAGGAGATAACCAAGCTCCTCGCAGCCGGGTTCATCAAAGAGGTCTACCACCCGAACTGGCTGGCAAACCCAGTTCTGGTCTGGAAGAAAAATGGTAAATGACACATGCGCGTCGACTACACCGATCTCAACAAGGCATGCCCCAAGGATCCATTTGGTCTACCCAGAATAGATCAGGTGGTAGATTCAACTGCGGGGTGTGAACTACTCAGCTTTCTCGACTGTTACTTGGGATACCACCAAATCAGCCTGAAGGAGGAGGACTGCCTAAAGACATCTTTCATCACGCTATTTGGCGCATACTGCTACATCACCATGCTGTTCGGTTTGAAAAACGCTAGAGCAACGTATCAACGAGCAATGCAGCGGTGTCTACACACTCAGATCAGGTGCAACGTGGAAGCCTACGTCGATGACGTGGTGATCAAGGCCAAGTCCAAAGAAGACCTCATCGCTGACCTGGAGGAAACCTTCCACAATATTCGAAGATTCAAGATGAAGTTGAACACGGAAAAGTGCGCCTTCGATGTGCCATCTGGCAAGCTACTTAGTTTCATCGTATCGCATCGCGGCATCGAGGCCAACTCGGAGAAAGTCAATGCAATCATGAACATGGCACCCCCGACTGGCCAGAAGGACATCCAGAAGCTAACAGGTTGCATGGCGGCACTTAGCTGGTTTATCTCCCGACTGGGATCTTTGTCGCGCAACTAATGGTGCCGTCAGTCAAGAAGAAACCAGTGCCAGAGCAGTCGGAGGCTGAACCTACCCCGGCAACAGATGAAGTACTGATCATATCCCAAGATTGGCGGACTCCTGTTCTCAAATTCCTCCTAGACGTTGAACTCCCAGAAGATCGCAGCAAAGCTGAACAAATCAAACATCGAAGCAAATGTTTCCTAGTCGTCGGAGAAGATCTGTACCGAAGAAGTGCATCCGGTGTCCTCATGCGCTGCGTCACAACCGAGGAGGGCAAGCAGATTCTACAATCGATCCACTCGGGCATATGTGGCAACCATGCCGCATCTAGGACGTTAGTCAGAAAGGCTTACCAGCAGGGATTTTTCTTGCCAACAGTAGTAACCGATGCCAAAGACATTGTTCGCACATGCGAGGGTTGTCAGTTCTACGCAAGACAGACAAATCTCCCAGCCCAAGAACTTCAAACCATCCCAATCTCTTGGCCCTTTGCAGTATGGGGGCTTGACATGGTTGGGCCTTTCAAGAAAGCACCAGGAGGGTTCACACACTTATTCATCGCAGTGGATAAATTCACCAAGTGGATTGAGGCAAAACCCGTTGCTATCATAACAGCGGCAAGAGCAAAGGACTTTATCATGAGTATATTATACTGATTCGGGGTTCCTAACCGCATCATAATGGACAACGGTACTCAGTTCACGGGTGGCGTCTTTCAAGATTTCTATGACGACTTCGGCATCAATATCTGTTATGCATCCGTGGTACACCCACAGAGCAATGGATAGGTTGAGCGTGCCAATGGCATGGTCCTATAAGGTACCAAGGCCAGGATATTCGACCGACTACAACCATATACAGGGCGGTGGGTACAAGAACTCCCATCCGTTCTCTGGTATCTTAGAACCACGGTTAGTCGGGCAACAGGGCAATCCCCTTTCTTTCTGGTCTATGGTGCTGAGGCTGTGCTACCAACCGAGTTAGAGTTCGGCTCTCCACGAGTTCGGGCTTACTCAGAAGACACATCCAACAATACCCGATTGGTTGAACTAGATTAGTTGGAAGAAGTGAGGGACATCGCAATAATCCAGTCGGCAAGGTATCTTCAAGGCCTGCATCGTTACCACAATCGCAATGTCCGTGGCCATGCCTTTTTGGCCGGGGATCTCGTCTTCAGAAAAATACAAACCACCAAAGATAGGCATAAACTGTCACAGCCCTAAATCTAAATTAAGGTAATCAATGTTAAGCCCTAGCTAATCCTTTGCTTTGTGCTAGTTGTCACTTCCCAAGTTCTATATATCTAAAAATCCTACAAAAATTCCTAAACATGTCAGGTGATGCGAGTAAGCCCCTGTAATTTACATAATTTTATCACTTCAATCAAAAAAATACTTCAACGAAATCAACAAAAAACGATGGCCTCAAATCAGCAGAGCTAGGAAGCTAGCTGAAATAAATTAGTTTACTTCTAAAAATTCACCACATGAAAATGAAGACTATTTTTAGACAGAGCCCTTTTGCAAAGTGTGTGCCAACATGAACCCTATCATCAGGAATTTTGGATTAATTTATCTCCCAAAGAAACAATAAATGATTAAGATCAAGGCACTGGAGAATGAACTAAACTGCAGAAAGACTGGATTAGTATGCCTACTTTGCTTTTTCACCAGAGATGAACCAGACCTCTCTAGCAACGATTTTTGGTCAGCAGGTTAAACACATCTTTCTTTACCTCCAGTAATTTTCCCATGAATTTGCTCCTCATTAACTCAGGGAAACAGTAATGCCCAAAGACTGCCTGCTTGACAGCTAGCAAGACTTAGTTTCTGGAGATTTCTCCTCTCATCTTTCACTAACCAGTGGGACCCACAAAACACCCTAGCCCACCTGTAAGCCTCTGCCTGTCTTTGGGACAGTGAGTTTCACCCCATTCCTACCCACACCCTCTCTTTTCCATAGGAATTCAAACTCCAAGGACCACAAGTCATAGAGTAAATCTAGCTAAATATGAGTAGAAAATTGTTGCCTGACATGTGGGACCCACCAGAGGCACTGTGGAGATGGAGGGCAGCTCAGCACTGCCGCATGGCACAGGTGTCGCTGCCTCCTTCTCCTTCTCCCTCACAGCTCACAGGGACACTGAGATAAGCACTGATCTAGGAAACCTCGACCATCTCGACTCAAACTTCGCCAGAAGAACCTCCTCCTCACCTCTTCACGCTCCCACCGAGAAAACCGACGAAATCCCCAAAGATCACCGGCGGTGAAGTCATCTCCTCCGCTGCCGTGAGTGTTCGACGGAACTGAGTTTCCTCTGGTGAATCCATCCTCTTCCTTAGCCAGAACATGATGAGCACCTCTGATTGTTTCCATTTTCATACTTGGTTGCCCTAGCTTGGATCGCCGGTCGAAGACGCGTGCTCCCTCGCCCTCTGCCTCTGCAGCGCCGCGCCGGCGTCATCTCGCCGTTCCGGCGCCTCGGAGCGAGTCTGACCGAGCCTTTGCGCCAACACCGTCGCCCTGCCCTAGAAGACCCCTAGCCGAAGAATCAGGATATAGCGCATGTAACCGGGAGGTCGACGTCGTCTCCTTCCTCTCCGGTCAATCCGCCGCCACCGCCGATTCAGATCCTCTGTGGTGAGGCCCGACTTCGATTCTTTGCACCGTAGCCGCTCCTCAGGAAGTTTGTAGCCTGGTAGACACCGCTGTCCTAGCCGCAGGCCGACTGAAGTGGAACTACCGTCGTGGAGCCGAAGCTTTCCCGCCACCGAGCCGTCCTCGACGTCGCTGCTGCTGCGCCGACTCTGCCGGACCCCGCGCGTCGCTTGGTGAGCTCTAAGATAGTGCCTGCATGCATCAGTTTAACCAGCCCGAGCCCGTAGCCTTTTGTCTCGTCGGCCCGGACGAAAAGACCGCCGCTGGAGCTCGCCGCCGGCGAGATTCCGGTAACCGAGGTGTCAAGAAGACCGCCCTTAGCTCCGCCGTGAACTCCTCTATCTTTTTCTTTGGGGCCCGACTACAGCCGAGCCGCCGTTCGCTGTCACCGCCGCCGAGAAGCTCTCCGGCTCTAATCTGCTCGCGCCCTCCTCTATTTCACCGCCGGGGACCAAAAAATCCACTCTGGGAATGGACGGTCCGTTCTGTTGTCCCAGGCGCCTGACTCTTTCTGTCTATATGCGCTCAGGCCCTAACTTTATAATTCATATCTTGGTCTTTTTAACTCAGTATTGAGTGAAACCAATTTTGTTAAGTTTGTAAATCTGTGAACTTTTAATACTGTCTAATAAAATATTACCACTTTTGTACAGAAATCCTATAAAATAATAAGAAACAATAATAACTCATTGTTGTGGGCTTAAGAACTTGAATATTTATATAAAATCCATTATAACCCCTTTTGAGGTAAACCAAATTTCTGTGAATTCATAAAAATGTGCTCTTCAATTTTGTAACATAAAAAGTGAGAACTTCTATGTAAGATTTTTCTCTAAAAATAGAAATATCTTTTGTACACCTTTTTATGGCCTTGAACTTTATAAATTTCTAGAAAATTCATCCTATTTGCTAAAAATGTGAAACCACTTCTGTTAAACTCAGAAAATTGTAACCTTACTGTGGAAAAGTTGTATTTGATAAAAATACCTCCTAATATAGCCCTAAGTAATTTAGTAACCTTTCTTTTTGTTAAACTTGTAAAATTCATATTTATTTCATTTTAATTTGAATTTCAGTAAACCAAATTTTGTTAGAACCAGTAGGTTATACACTTTCATCTAAAAATGATCATACAAAAATAGAACCTTAGGGAAATGCAAATTACCCCTAAATACACTGGGTAATACACAATTAATTCCAAATCTGCCATTTTCAGCGTATATGGCTTGTTATTTTTTGTATCTCCCAATTCCGGATGCAAATGAACTTGGTTCTTTCTCCTAAACCTTGTTAGGTCTGCCCCTACTACTGTATTTATCTCATAATTATTGATCACGTTGCATAGACATGTTTAATTGCTTCTAATTGATATTGCTTCTTATCGATAGATTCTGAGGATACGGAGTACTGGAGATTAACCAGAGCTCTGAGTGTGACTCATCGCTGCAGCAAGGCAAGCGTCTAAGCATATTGAACCTATGTTTTCAATAAATTGATTTGTTTGTGAAAACATCTATATGCATGCTTCAGTCTATTTAAAATGGGAAAATGGGTAGAGTTAATATTACCAATTGTATGCATTTCCATTCCTTGGTTATTGACGCATGTTTATACATTTGTCACCACTGGTTAAGGACTTTGGGATACTTTTTATTTTACCGAATGCTTAGCCATGCTGTATTCTAGACTTAGCAAAATCCGATAGATGGAGCTATTGGTTCAAAATTAGTTGAATGCGAATAGATGGGTTAAAATCTGACAAGAATAACTTCTAATTAATTTTGAGAATATGTTTGACTAGGACGGATGATAGGGCGATGAAGGGAGGGGTGTTTTTCCCCCGATGCGTAGCCTCGTCTGGGTTGTTAAGGCCCGAACATGTTGACGGCTATTCAAAGCACCCACGTACTTCCACCGCCGGGAGTGGGACGGCTCAACTCAGTAGCGGGAGGCTGTAGCTAGCAGCCCGTCCCGTCAGTCTGAGGATGGATTTCCGTGGAGGACCTCGAGCGCGCTGGACTGGCCGGGGGTGCTTCCAGGGTACGGAACCCCGCCTTAGTCATCACACACCACGAACTAAGTCGCGGGGGGCTCCAGACGTGGTCTTTAGTGGTGGGGGGGGGCTAGCGTGCAAAAGGTTCTGGGTGGACCTCTAGTCGCACTCCAGGGTTTGGGGTTTAGAGTGGGGGTTACCGACTCTATGCAGGTACTGAATCAAACATAGAGGGTGTAGCCGTTTGGGCTCTATAATTCGTGTGGGAAGATGTACACGCTCTGACAAGTAACATATTTGAATATGCGTTCCACGGTTATAGGACGAACGTTGATGGTGTTAGTTAGCAGTTAGCTCACTATTGGGGTTATGTGGTTACATGACTTTAGGGATAGTCATGATGGATGGTTTATATAAAGGGTTTAATGTAATCTATGGGCTGGCGTTAGTTCAATGAAAAATGTGTGCTAGTGTACACAATTGTTTGGGGCAGTTGGCCCCAGGATGAATGCTTGTTAAAGCTGGTTTATTTTGCTCATTTATAATTCCTTTTCAGAACCATATACTTGGCTGCTTAATTCAGATCGATATTCACAAATTTATTGGTCAAGGTTACTTGCTCTAACAGCTTTGTGCAGAAATCAAATCATTAGCTTCTTCTGATGTGAAACCAGGCATGCTTCTTTTGTACTATTATTTATTGTGTAAGCACTTGAGAGTATGATTAAACCATTTCGTATTAGTGCTATTTTCAGGTAGGAAAGACGAAGCTGATGTGGTCACTATATCGCCGAGGGTGGCGGAGGATAATTAGTATAAGTTTGGAGTTTGAGCTCTAGCCAGTTGGTTGCCCTGTGCATGGGTTGGCAACACTGGTCTTGTCTTTTTGTGTGTATATTCTCGCAATCTTTTGTGTCACTTTGTAATGAATTAGGGTGTGAACCTCTATGGTAATATTACTAACCCCTGGCTAAAAACGTCTATCAATTTTTAGAGTACACTGTGATGTTTATCATTGCTTGCGATGAAAGGTGAGGCTAGTTCGCTTTCCCCTGGGGACTAGCTGAACATGATATTATTGTGTAATGAATTGGTGGTTGGGGGAATGCTTTGGTGGCTTCGAGTCCTCTGGGGACGTATCGTGTTTGGTCGCCGTTAGCAGACACATCGGAGTGGGTTTTTGGACGGGGCGTCTATGACGGGAGGATGGCAAGTCTATAGATGCCGTCTCCACTCGCTTATGGGATTAACAATTCTCTTCTTTTGGTACATCTCGGGGCACTTTGGACTTGTATTGTGAGTGGGTTAAAGATATGGCAACGTCTGCGATGAGGATGGATGGTTACCGACTTATGTGGGTTTTTTCGAGGACCCCATCAGTACTAGATTAGTTCGCGTTGGCCCGATATAGTTACTTCTTATCCATGGACATGCACTTCGGGGACTGCCCACAGAACATAAAATATATCCCCTATGGAAGGGGCCGTCATTTATCGGCGCGGGTCACACAGTAAAGATCGGCCAGTGTGCCTACCGACTGGACCGAGACGGTGCCTCGTAGCAACACATAAATATATTAACAGCTACGTTCCTTTTCTATACCTAAGTTTTTATACTTACACTCTCTCCATGTGTACCAGTTTTTTCTGACTCCTATGCCGCTTGTTCCCAAACCGAGTATGAGCGGGGGCTGCAGTATTATATGTGCTTTGTCAATAATATACGAGCCTATTTTACTTAAGTTATGAAGTTTTGCAATGACTATTGTTATGTTGCCGGCAGTACAGCTGTCGATGCCTTTGCACCGGCAATAATTACTATGGGGCTACTTCGTGCGACCTGAATTCGGTGGATTTGCAGAGGAACACGGCGGAGAATTATACTGGTTCAGGCCCTCTATGCTGGTAATACCCTACGTCCATTGAAGGGTGTTATTCCTCTAGGTGGTTTTGCGATCAATGATCTTGCGTGCCCTCCATGGGCGCCCTGCCTCCCTTATATATAGGGGAGGGTACATGGTAAGATCCAGTCGGATACGACCACAGGATTTCTTGACAGATAGCAATCCTACGACATAAGCTATGTTTTTTTATGTAACAAGAGCCAGCTGCCGGGTTGCTATCTTATCTCTAATAACATGATCTGGCCCATCCTCCATCGAGTGCGCCCAGGTGCATGGTAATGAGGTACCCCGGGGCCCATGGCTCCCACAGTAGCCCCTGAGACCTTCATAGTTGAAGTCACAGCGATGCGAGTGCTCATCCTCCACGGTGAAGGTTACCGAGTGGATGCTCCCAGTACTCTTTGTCTCGAGTAAGTCTTCCCTGAAGTCCTGCTTCATGTTCAAAGCTGGCAGCCGCAGGCTTGAAGCGGCTCATTTAAGATTATCATGACATAGCGTTGCGCGAATAGCGCATCCTATTAGGGTAGCCCCCGACTTTGCTTAATTGTGAAGACAATTAAACATAAATCAAATCTATTAAACTAGAAGTCTTTCCGAGTAGATTACTACTGCGTATATGAGACTCTTTCGTATCATGTCAACCGGCAATATAAATTTATAGTCTTTGCCGAGTAGGAGACTACTCGTATATAGGACTCTTCGACTTTCATAGGTCAGTCGTGAATAGAGTTTATAGTCTTCTCCGCATGGCGTCCCACTCAAAAGCTAGGACTCTTCCGCATCATGTCAGCGGAATACGATATTATAGTCTCTCGCCGAGTAGCTGCACTACTCGAAAGTTAGACTCTTCAGCGTCATGTCGGCACGTGGGAAATTAATGTGCTCATGGCAACTGATGCCACCGCATGTAGGCCCGAGTTACCCACTTTATGAAAAATAAATCCATTACCGTGCGTTCAGGTGGTTCCCGAGACAGAAAATACCGCATCCCAATTTTAATGGCAAATACCAGCTTGTGATCCTTGTAAGGATATATCCTCCGAGACCTGGTGGAATAAAAACCCAGATACCCCAAACATATATGTTTAGCAAGTAAGGCTCTTCATGAAGCATATCTGTTACCTCATCCGATTTCCTGGGTAGCACCAGCGCTATTAATTTCAACTTAGCCTGCGGGCGGCCCACATGGAGCATGCTACTGTAGGAAACTCATATCTTGTCGGCCCAATACCGACTGTGCAGCCTGGCCCATCTAGTCGGGTACAGGCTATAAAAGGATGGGAAGAGGAAAAAGATCCGGTCGTCTTCCCCAGAGCAGCAATCTCTTCGTCTTCCACCTGTCGCGCCTAGCTTTTGCCTCCCGCCCGGCTAGGGTAGCAGCAGCCGTTCCCCACCCGGACTCGGTGCGATTTCAATCCTCTTCGTTTATTCCAGCCCCCGATTTGCTTCCCCCAAATCTCACCACCTCCAGTCATGTCGAAGGCGACGAATCAAACTGCGGGTGCGCCAGGGAGTTCGGCCGATCTCGCGATTGCGGCTCGCGTGAAGCGAGACGGCTGTGAGAGCAGCTGAAATTGCCCCAGCCAAGAAGTGATCGTTGGCGGTGGCGAGGATGAGTCGAGCCCACCCCCAAGGCCTGGTGAAACCGGTAGTTTTCGCCTCTTTTCTTTGATCGGGCGCTTGTGTTCTTCCGTCGTCATGATTTCTTCCGCCGCATCCTATTCTACGGGCTGAGTTGGTGCATTTAAATCCCAACTCGATCCTTCAGATCTCCATATTCGTTACTCTTTGCCGAGTGCTTTCTGGGTGTGAGCCCCATTTCATTCCTTCTTCCGACACTTGTTCCATGTCAAAGCCCCAGCCTTCCAAGAGTAATATCAGTGTGATTGGGGGCTGTCTTCAACTAAGGAGTGATGGAAAAAACGTATATCGATTTGCCCTTGACAATCTTCGCTAAGCGCTGGCACAAAGGAGTGTTTTACTGCGCCGATCTAGCTCCTTCCTTGCGCCCGTTTAACTGGTATGCCGCCGCGCGTGTGCCAAGGCTGTCCTCGGAGCCAACCTTTGAAGCAACTGGGCCAGGCACATATATTGACTAATGGAGATAGATGGACCTCAAGCAGGGCCGGCTTTACGGGGCCTTGCGTGGGCTCGTCGTTTTCTGACAGGCGCGTCCAGCCGTCTGAAGTTGAAGAAGCGCCTTCGCGACGGCCTTCAAGGTAAACACGATCCTGACCAGTGAGTACGCGAGCGGCGGACAAGGGCGCATGACCGATACCCTTGTTCGCTACTTCTCCGAAGGGTGGTTGCCACTAAGATGATAACCGCCGAGTTGCTGCCTTAGCTTCATCGGCCGCGGACCAAGGTAACCGTCTACCTTCTTCTGTGCTGAAACGCCTGATGGCGAACGGGATTGTTCAACCTTGCTGATGTATTCTTGTCGACTTGCTTGTAGTGGCATGGAAGAATTTGATGAAAACTCTCGTCCATTGTCTGGCGTCGGCGTCGAAGAACGAGGGCGAGGAGTTCCTCTGCTGCCCAACCCGCACTCAAGAGAGTGGGGAAAGCCCGATTTTATATCGGGGGAGGGGCCATGACAGCGCGACCCGCCACAGTGAAGCGGCAGCTGAAGATAAAGAACAACGCTGCCCACAACCCCACGCAGGTGAGTCCCAGGCTGAGATCAGCAAGCTTGGCCCAACGTTTGTCGTCTCAGCAACAACGCACCAAGGCCGACCAGAGCAGAGGCCGATCGGGGCAAAGGAAACCCGAACCAACCACCTTCCAAGTTGGGCCGGCTCGTACTGATATGCCTCTGCCATCGATGACGCCGACAGGGGCAACTGCCGATTGCCGGCGCCTCGCCGGGGGCGGGCAGGCTGGCAGGAAGCTGAGGTTCTCCGGAGAGTGCCGCTACTCCGGGTCTTCTGTAAGTCGTTGTATGTTAAAATACAGTCCTGATGTCTTGCTTCGTCGTGCAGGAAGCGGGCCGATATCGACCTCAAAAAGGTTGACCCATCTGCCTCCACTATGATGAGTCCGCCCCCAGCCGAGCCAGCAGCAGCGAACACACCTGGGTCGGCCGGCGGCCAGGCTCGCTGCTGAGACCGAGGTGCTCTGGACTACAGGGCCACTACCGACACTAACCGAGAAAGGTGGCTGTTGAAACTGAAACAAACAAGGCCCCAGCCCCCGACACACCGTACGTCGCGGAAACAAAGCGGGACGAAAACCCCCAGAGCCGTCCCTGATGTTGTAGGGAAAGGCGAAGTGCCGAGGCCAGGACCCCCGTCCCATCGTGGTTATCGTCGAATCCCATCGTCGCCGTTGCCGCCGCCGCCGGAATCCCACATTTGCCTCGGGCATCGAAGCTCCCCCACGTCCAAATGTGATGCCCCGGACCTTCACGTGGACCACTCGCGACGGCACGTATGAAAAGCTTCAGGCTCGATGAACAAGCCGTGCAAGAGAGAGCGCGAGAGCCTGCTTCGTAGACCGCCATCAACGGGTCCCAATGGTCGCGGTATGATTCTTGTAGTAAAGCTCCAGGAATCTTTTTCTTTTGTCGTTTGACTCTGTCGCGGTTTGTTCCTATTGTCCCGAGCAGAAGCTCGTCGACCGCAACGAGGCCTGATTGACGGAGATCCTGCGAGATGGCTCCCCACCTCACGGAATTGCAACAACTCCGGGGCATTGAAGGCCGAGATGGAGGCACGTCACACGAGGAGGGAGCCTAGCTGAAGAGCGGCGCTGATCAGCTCAGGCAGAACATGGGCCCTAGCCGAGAAGATCAGAGGTAAAATCCTCGAGTATATCTTCCCGACTGAACCGTTGAAATGTATTCATCCAGCCACGTCGATTCCGACTGCTCGGCGGGTTGTCATGACTGCACGGTTGAGGCTCTTGGCTAATCTATGGTGCAGACCTCGAAGCGGAGTAAAGACCCGAGCGGAGAGGAGTCGCGCAGCTGAAGGAGGCCGAAGAAGCCAAGGCCGAGCTTGAAAGGGCCAAGCCGACCTGACAAAGGCCAACACCGAGCTTGACCGGGAGAAGTCCGAGTTGGAGAAGGCCGTCGTCAAGCTCAGGTAAAGGAGAAGCCGAACTGGAGAAGACCATGGCCGGGTGGGAGGCCGACTACGAAAGTAAGTCCTCAACCCGACTGTCGATCTCAGCCAATCCATTAGTCACCCTGTGTGTAGACCGAATCTAACAAGCTTACTTGCGGCCGATCTGGGCAGGCATGAGAGCCAACGGTCCAGGCCCAGTACCGGTTCTACACGGAGGAGATAAGGTCAGATCAGGAGTCACGGGAGGCCCTCGTCGGGTCCGTGGAAAGGCCTTGACGTTGTAATCCCCCGCCCAGTGGGGACCAGCTGTAGCAGAATTCCTCAAATAATGGAGCGTCTCGAGGACGTGCCGAGTGCCCTTGAAAAAGTACTCAGACGAGCGGTTGCCGCCGGCCGTGGCCCAGACCCTAGCAATGACCAAGTCCATCTGCCCGAGGGCGACATTGAGGCCATCGGGGAGGATTTTTCCGAGGAGACGACACCCGAGGAGCGCTGGATCTGATCTCACAGCGAAGCCGACTGCTGAAGCGATTACCCGAGACCTGGGTCTGTAAAGGCAATACATTTTGAGTCGGTATATATATATGCTTTCATATACGATCATGTGTAAATATATGTGTCGTGCCGCCAGGCTTATTATTCGGTTGTCATTAGCTTTACACCGACCATGTAGCAATGCACCAAGTTAGTCCGATAGAACTTGATAAAAAACGTCGGAGTAAGATGCTATACTCCGGGCGAACGCATACAGTTGTGGCAAGGCTTCGTAACCGGGGTGAAATAAGCTTGTATGTTATTGACAGAACACATATATACATGCAGCCCCCGACTCACTACTCGGTTGGAATAAGCGAGTAGTGAGTCAGAAAGACTGTACACATGGGGAATGTAAAACTCAGGTATAGAAAGACGTAGCTGTTTCTGTTCCATGAGTTAGGTGATGAGGACGCCGTCTCTAGTCTTCAGTCGGTAGGCGGCCTGGCCGCGTGACCTCGGCTACAATGAACGCCCTTCCCAGATGGGGATAATTGTGCCTGTCCTTGGTGATTTGTATCTTCCTTAGAACGAGATCCCCGACCAAAAAGGCGCCGCCACGGACATTGCGATTGTGGGGTAGCGACGCAGGCCTTGAAGATACCTTGCCGACTGAATTGTTGCGCGTCTCTTTGCTTCTTCCAGCTGATCTAATTCGATCAGTCGGGTGTTGTTGGAGTCGTCTTTCGGAGTAAGCCCGGACGACTCGCGGAGAGCTGAAACTGTATCTCTGTCAGCAGGCCTCGGTACCGTAGACCAGGAAGAAAGGGATGCCCTGTTGACCGACTAACTTGTGGTTCTGAGAGACCAGAGAACGGATGGGAGTTCTTGTACCCACCGACCCGCATACGGTTGTAGTCGGTCGAATATCCTGGCCTTGATGCCTTGTAAGACCATGCCGTTGGCTCGCTCAACCTGCCCGTTGCTCCGCGGGTGTGCCACAGATGCATAGCAGATTTTGATGCCGAGGTCGTCGCAAAAATCTTGGAATAGGCTCGCCGCGAACTGAGTGCCATTGTCGGTTATGATGCGGTTAGGACCCAAACCGGTATATTATACTCAGGATGAAGTCCTTGCTCGTGCCGCTGTGATTGTTGTGACGGGTTTAGCCTTCAATCCACTTGGTGAATTATCCACTGCGACGAATAGATGTGTGAACCCTCCTGGCGCTTTCTGAATGGCCCGACCATGTCGAGCCCCCATACTGCGAATGGCCAGGAAATTGAGATAGTCTGGAGTTCCTGGCGGGAGATTTGTCTGTCTTGCGAAAGAACTGGCAACCCTCGCACTTGCGAACGATGTCTTTGGCGTCTGTGACTGCGGTGGGCCAGAAGAATCCCTGCCGGTAAGCCTTTCTGACTAACGTCCTGGATGCCAGCGTGGTTGCCACATATGCCCGAGTGGATTGAATGCAGGATCTGCTTGCCTTCCTCGGTGGTGACACAGCGCATGAGGACACCGGATGCGCTCCTTCGGTACAGTCTTCTCGACTAGCAAGAAGCTTTTGCTTCGACGCTTGATCTGCTCGGCTTGACTGCGATCTTTCTGGGAGTTCATCGTCCCAGAGAGGAATTTGAACAACAGGACTCCTCCAGTGCAAAACCTTGACATATGTGCAGCACTTCGTCGGTAGCCGGGATAGGCTCGCCTCGCCGACTGCCTCTTCTTGACTGATAAGGCTCCATAAGTTGCTCGACAAAGAGATTCCAGTCGGAACTGATTCTCGCTTGGATCCCATGTTTGCCAGCTCATCCGCCGCGTCGTTGTATTGACGCAGGACGTGCGTGATTTCCAGCCCGTCGAACTTGTTTTCCAACTTGCGAACCTCCTGGCAGAATGCCGCCATTGTGTCATCGAGACAGGTCTAGTCTTTCATGACTTGGTTGACCACGAGTTGGGAGTCTCCGCGCACAACCAGTCGACGTATGCCGAGTGATATGGCGATGCGGAGCCCGTGAACAAGTGCCTCGTACTCGGCGACGTTGTGGGAAGCCGGGAAGTGGATTTGTAGTACGTACTTCAATTTTTCGCCGGTGGGGGATGTCAGTATGACTCCAGCCCCCGGCGCCGCTGATCCGTAGGGAACCGTCGAAGTACATTGTCCAGTATTCTAAGCTTTGTTGTTGGTGTTGGAGTTGAACCTCTGTCCACTCGGCCACAAAGTCGGCTAAGAGCTTGAGATTTGATAGCTGTCCGTGGCTGGAAAGTGATGTCGAACGCCATCAACTCGAGTGCCCATTTAGCGATCCGGCCAGTGGCCTCGCGGTTATGAAGGACATCCCCGAGTGGAAACGCTGTGACCACCGTGACTTGATGTGCTTGAAAGTAGTGCACCAGCTTTCGGACTGTGATGAGTAGGCCGTATAGCAGCTTCTGGACCTGCGGGTATCTTGTTTTGGAGTCGGCAAGGACCTCGCTGACAAAATAGATTGGCCGTTGTATTTTCTGAAGATGACCCTGTTCGGATCGCTCCACTACCAGCACTAGGGATGAAACTGAACGGGATAGATCCCGTACCGACCGTTTTCGTTTTCTATATTATGATACCGTTTTCGAATTTGGCAAAACATAAAAAATTGTCATTTTCAATTGGTTTCACAATCATTTTCAACCATTTTTTGTCCTCATTATTTACTAAAATATAGAAAAATCCCGTACCGACCGTTTTCGTTTTCTATATTGTAATACCGTTTTCGACCGTTTCCGACCGTTTTCATCCCTAACCAGCACCGTGCTGACTACCTGTGTTGTTGCCACCAGATAAAGCATTAGTGGTTCCTGGGGCAGGGGTGACGCCAGCACAGGGGGTGATGTGAGGAATTCTTTGAAGTCTTCGAAGGCTCGCTGGGCTTCCAGAGTCCATTGAAAGGTGTCCGCCTTTTTGAGGAGCTTGAAGAAAGGCATGCCCCGTTCGCCCAGTCGGGAGATAAACCGACTGAGTGCCGCCATGCAGCCTGTCAGCTTCTGGACGTCTTTAAGGTTGGTCGGGGGCGCCATGTTCTTGATGGCGTTGACATTCTCCGGGTTAGCCTCGATGCCGCGGTGCGAGACGATGAAGCCGAGTAACTTCCCAGACGGCACCCCGAAGGCGCACTTGTCCGGGTTCAACTTCATCTTGAATCTTCGAAGGTTTTGGAAGGTTTCTTCCAAGTCGGCAATGAGGTCTTTTCTGGACTTGGACTTGATCACCACATCGTCGACGTAGGCTTCCACGTTGCGCCCGATCTGAGTGTGCAGACACCGCTGAATAGCCCTTTGGTACGTTGCACCTGCGTTTTTCAGACCGAACGGCATTGTGATATAGCAATACGCTCCAAACGGCGTGATGAAAGATGTTTTCAAACAATCTTGTTCCCTCAAGCTAATTTGATGATATCCCGAGTAGCAGTCGAGAAAACTGAGTAGGTCACACCCCGCCGTGGAGTCAACCACCTGATCTATCCTAGGAAGACCAAATGGGTCCTTGGGGCACGCTTTGTTGAGGTCGGTGTAATCGACGCACATGCGCCATTTACCATTTTTCTTCCGGACCAGGACTGGGTTGGCCAGCCAGTCTGGGTGGTAGACTTCCTTGATGAAGTCGGCTGCGAGGAGCTTGGTGATTTCCTCCCGGATAGCATCCTTGCGGTCTTGAGCGAAGCGCCGCAGCCGTTGCTTGACCGGCTTGGCGTCTGGCTTTACGTGTAGTGTGGCGCCTCCCGACTAGGTGGAAGGCCACCATGTGCATAAGGCACCCGATCCCAGGATCAGTAGTCGGGTACGCACAACAATGATACAACACAGAGTTACAATAATACATAAACAGAGTACTTACATATACGTACAAGGAAATCCATCCAGGACAGACCCGGGATGGGCAAAATAATCAACGGGTAAACTAGCGAAACAGCAGAACAGGGCGGAAGCTGGACAAAAACTACTCCACAGGCTCGGTTGGGAACTAGGCTCGAAACCTTCAGAGGTCTTCGTAGTCGGCCTGGTCTTGGAGGAACTCGGCAGCAGTCGGATCTTCGTCTTCCACTCCAAAACCTACTATACATATATATGAACAAGGTGAGTACTTTCGTACTCAGCAAGCCGGAAAATGATGCCATGTCGGTCAGACAAGAAGAGCTAAGGGCTTCATTTGCGAAAGACTGCCTTATTAAACTCTTTTCTTTGCAAACACTAGTGAGTTCCAAATTTTAGTTGGCGGACAGAGGCTCACGCCTCCATCCAATCCGCAAGTTGCTTTTCAACAACTCACCACTTAAAGAATCAAGCATATGTATAAATATATATCATCTTTTACTTCGCATTTGTTGGTCCTGTATCTCCCGAGTAGCTACAACCACTCGTTGACCCTGAGACTCGGCTACAACCAAATCTCAGCTGTGGCACTTGATGCCCGCTACACTGGCTTCAACCAGCTAGCTAGTCGGCCGCCCTGGCTACAACCCGGGGGCTCATCATCGCTGCCCTGGCTACAACCCGGGAGCATGATCATGGCACTAAATGCCCGCTAGGCTGGCTACAACCAGCTAGCTAATCGGCCGCCCTGGCTACAACCCGGGGGCTCATCATCGCTGCCCTGGCTACAACCCGGGAGCATGATCATGGCACTAAATGCCCGCTAGGCTGGCTACAACCAGCTAGCTAATCGGCCGCCCTGGCTACAACCCGGGGGCTCATCATCGCTGCCCTGGCTACAACCCGGGAGCATGATCATGGCACTAAATGCCCGCTAGGCTGGCTACAACCAGCTAGCTAAAACACTGCTGCCCTGGCTACAACCCGGGAGCGTGCTCATCTCCGTCTTCTGGCTACAACCCGAAGACTGAATTGCCGCCCTGGCTACAACCCGGGGGCTTAAACTTTGCTGCCCTGGCTACAACCCGGGAGCATGATCTTCATCCTGTTTACTTTTCATACACTTGTTTATGGTGCTTAACACCCCAGATCACACAGATCCGTTTCTGGCCACACAGGCCTTCCGTTTGCTTACTCGGCAAACTCAGGTCACGGTTCCCTTTCCATCAAACACTTTTCACAAATCACTGGCAAACAAATCTACGCCATGGGATTCGGTCCTTAGTGATAATACATAGCCAAGCCACACAGGCACTGTCTCTGTACATCAAGATTTTCACAAATCTTTCCTTTATTTCACAAAACGCGCCGATACACAAGGTATCGGGTTTTCCAAACTGTTTAGTAAAACCCATCATTTTCCCAACGACAAACAACGTTGCAGGGCTAAGCCATTCTACTCGGCATCATATCCTCAGATAGGATGCTAGCGTGCTATTTGTGGGGCTCTCAAGGGAGAATATAACAACATCCTACCAAAATAAGTGCTACTACTGGGTAGGTCCATCGGTTGCGCTTGCATAACCGAGGCCAACAGTTTAAAAAGGTGCAAACTAAGCATGCATAGTATTTTCCAAACAACATAGTTTTGCATATATGGGAAACAATATGATCAAAGAGGCTTGCCTTGTTCCAAGGAGGGGTCTTCTTCGGCGAAGGTGGCTTCGGGATCGTCCACCGGTTCAGGTTCTGAACAAGCAGAAAGAAACACTGATAAGCAGGAGAAGTAAAACACCAAGAAAAGGATCAAGAAGTAGTCGGCTGCAGAAAAGGGGGCAGTCGGCTGAACCAGGCTTGCGAACCAGGCGACAGAGCTCCAAAGCTTGAGAGGATGAAAACTTAGCAGAGCGGGAACTGGCCGGTTTGCAAAACAAAGGAAGAAGGGGGCACGGTTGGCCAGTATATAATAGCCGACGTGCAAGGTTGAGGCACGGTGGAGCTGGGACAACGGGTGGAGCAAGGAAGTCAAGATGAACTGACTGGGATATGACAGGAAGTGACTTTGGAGTCCAACTGGTCAGAGGATTGGCAGGCACTGTAGCTGCGATAAGACATTAAGTCAAGGCTAGGACAGTTGGAGAAATCTCACTGACCGGGCTTCGGACTGACCACTGGTCCAAGCGATGCTGCGGTTAGGTGAAGACTGATTCTTCACTACTTCGGTAGTCGGCGTCCAACGGGTGGGTGCAACTCGAAAAACAAAGAAGCAAACAGGTCTCAACAAGGTAGTCGGCCACATCACAGTGCTCACTCGCCAGCAAGGAGGTCCGAGTAAGACAAGGATAAGGGCAGGATACAAGGACTGAGTAGCAACTCTACTCGGCACAAGAGAGAAGGTAGTCGGCTGGCCGGGGAGAGGGAAAACGGAGGCACAGCTGACAGGATAGGAAAAAGATTAAGATCCAGAAAAACCAGTTACAACAGGGAAAAGGAAAGCGGGTCGTTACATGTAGGACGCGCTCGATCACCTCCTCCATGCTGTCTCTTTGTCGGGGCTCCTTCTTCTCGTCGAAGGCCTCAGCGACGGCTTCGGCCGAGTCGGCGTATTTGTTGGCCATGTCGAAGAGAGTCCGGACAGTGGCCTATCCGACTAAGGCTATGTTTCCTTATTGTACAAGGCACAGCCTGCCGGGTGCTATCTTATCTCTAATTACATGATCTGGCCCATCCTTCATCCGAGTGGCCCATGTGCTGGTAATGAGGTACCCGGGGCCCATGGCTCCCACAGTAGCCCCTGAGACCTTCATAGTTGAGTCACAGCTGATGCCGAGTGCTCATCCTCCACGGTGAAGGTTACCCGAGTGCGATGCTCCCGAGTACTCTTTGTCCGAGTAAGTCTTCCCGAGTCCTGCTTCATGTCAGCTGGCAGCGAGGCTATGAAGGGCTTCATGTAGATATATGAATAGCGTGCGCCGAATAGGCGACCTATTAGGTGTAGCCCCCGACTTTTGCTTAATTGTGAAGACAATTAAACATAAGTCAAAGATCTTTAACCTGGAAGTCTTTCCCGAGTAGATTACTACTGGTATATGAGACTCTTCGGTATCATGTCAACCGGAATATAATTTATAGTCTTGCCGAGTAGGAGACTACTCGTATATAGGACTCTTCGACTTTATGTCAGTCGGAATATGAGTTTATAGTCTTCTCCGAGTGGCATCCGACTCAAAAGCTAGACTCTTCCGCATCATGTCAGCGGGAATAGATATTTATAGTCTCTCCCGAGTAGTGCACTACTCAAAAGTTAGACTCTTCAGCGTCATGTCGGCTGGAATAATATTGCTCATGGCAACTGATGGCCACGCATGTAGGCCGAGTACCACTTTATGAAAATAAATCCATTACGTGGTCAGGTTTTCCCGAGAAAGATACCTGCATCCCCAATTTCAATGAAGACCAGCTTGTGATCCTTGTAAGGATATATCCTCAAGACCTGGTGGATAAAACAGATACCCAAACATGTATGTTTAGCAGTAAGGCTTTCATGAAGCATATCTGTTTACCTCATCGATTCCTGTGGGTAGCACCAGCGCTATAATTTCAACTCAGCCTGCGGGCGGCCACATGGAGCATGCTACTGTAGGACTCATATCTTGTCAGTCCAATACCGACTGTTGCAGGCCTGGGCCCATCTAGTCGGTACAGGCTATAAAAGGATGGGGAGAGAGAAAAAAGATTCCGTCGTCTTCCCCAAAGCAGCCAATCTCTTCGTCTTCCACCTTCGCGCCTAGCTTTTCGCCTCCCGCCCGGCTAGGGTTAGCAGCAGTCGTTCCCCACCCGGACTGGGCGATTCAATCCTCTTCGTTTATTCCAAGCCCCCGATTTGCTTTCCCCCAAATCTCACCACCTCCAGTCATGCCGAAGGCGACGAATCCTGCAGTGCGCCAGGGAGTTATTGGCCGATCTCGGATTGCGGCTCGGTGAAGCTGAGACGGCTGGAGAGCGAGCTGAAGTTGCCCAGCCAAGAAGTGATCCGTTGGCGGTCGGCGAGGGATGAGTCGAGCCCCAACCCCCGGCCCGGTGAAACGGTAGTTTTCGCCTCTTTCTTTGATCGGGGCTTGTGTCTTCCGTCGTCTGATTTCTTCCACCGCATCCTTGATTTCTACGGGCTGGAGTTGGTGCATTTAAATCCCAACTCGATCCTTCAGATCTCCATATTCGTTACTCTTTGCGAGTGCTTTCTGGGTGTTGAGCCCCATTTCATCCTCTTCCGACACTTGTTCCATGTCAAGCCCCAGCCTTCCAAGAGTAATATCAGTTTGATTGGGGGCTGGTCTCAACTAAGGAGTGATGGGAAGAAAACATAATCGATTTGCCCTTGAAATCTTCTCTGAAGGGCTGGCACAAGGAGTGGTTTTATTGCGCCGATCTGGCTCCTTCCTTGCGCCCGTTTACTGGTATGCCGCCGGCGGTATTGCCAAGCTGGTCCTCGGAGCCAACCTTTGAAGAACTGGGCCAGGCACATATATTGCTGACAAAGATAGATGACCTCAAGAGGGCCGGCTTGACAGGGCCTTGGGTGGCTCGTCGTTTTCTGACGAGGCGTGTCCAGCCGCTGAAGTTGAGAAGCGCCTTCGGCTGGGCCTTCAAAGGTAAACACGATCGCGACCGAGTGAGCAGCGAGACGGCGGACAAGGGGGCAGTGACCGATACCTTGTTTGGCTACTTCTCCGAAGGGGTCGTTGCCACCAAAGATGATAACCGCCGAGTTGCTGCCTATAGTTTCATCCGGCCGCGGACCAAGGTAACCTTCTACCTTCTTCTGTGGTGAACGCCTGTGGAACGGTGATTGTTCAACCTGGCGTGATGGAATCTTGTCGACTTGCTTGTAGTGGCATGAAGAATTTGATGAAGACTCTCGTCCATTGTCGGCGGTCACGTCGAGGAAGAGGCTGAGGAGTCCCTCTGCTGCCCAACCCGACTCCAAGAGAGCGGGGAAGAAGCCGATTTTATATCGGGGCGAGGGGGCCATGACAGCGCGCGCCGTGAGCGGCAGCTTGAAAATAAAGGACACCGCTGCCACAACGCCCACGCGGTCGAGTCCCAGGCTGAGATCAGCAGGCTTGGGCTCGACGTTGTCGTACTCAGCAACAGCGCCACCAAGGGGCCAACCAGAGGAGAGGCCGATTGGGGCGAAGGAACCCGAACCAACCATGCCAGAGTCGGGGCCGACTCAGGCTGATACGCCTCTGCCATCGATGAAACCGACCGGGGCGACTGCTGATGCTAGCGCTTCGCCGGGGAGTGGGCAGGCTGGCAGGAAGCTGAAGTTCTCCAAGAGGTGCGTTATCCCGGGTCTTCTGTAGTCGTTGTACGTTAGAATACAGTCCTGATGTCTTGCTTCGTCGTGCAGGAAGCGGGCCGATATCGATCTTAAAAAGGTCGATCCATCTGCTCCACTTGATGAGCCTGCCCCAGCCAAGGCAGCGGCGGCGAACACACCTGTTGAGCCGGCGGCCAGCCCGGTTGCTGAGACCGAGGTGGCTCCGACTACAGGGCCACCGCCGCCACCCGACCGAGAGGTGGCTGTTGAAACCGAGGCCCCAGCCCCCGAGGCACCGTATGTCATGGAAGCAGGAGACGGAGCTCCCGAGCCGGTCCCCGATGTTGTAGGGGAAGGCGGTGCCGAGGCCAGGACCCCGTCGCCATCGTGGTTATCGTCATCGCCATCATCGCCGCTACCGCCACCGCCGGAGATCCCTCACTTGCCTCGGATCGAAGCTCCCCCACGCGTGATGCCCCGGACCTTTACATGGACCACTCGCGACGGCACTATGAAAAGCTTCAGGCTCGATGAAGTTGTCGCAAGGAGAGAGCGCGAGAGCCTGCTTCGTGCCGCCATCAACGGGTCCCAAGGAGTCGCGGTATGATTCTTGTAGTGAAGCTCCAGCAATCTTCTTGTCTTGATGTTTGAATCTGTCGTCGGTTTGTTCCTTGTCCCGAGCAGAAGTTCGTTGACCGCAACGAGGCGATGACGGAGATCCTGGTCGAGATGGCTCCCCACCTCACAGAATTGCAACAGCTCCGGGCATTGAAGGCCGAGACGGAGGTGCGTCACACGAGGAGGGAGGCCTGGCTGAAGAGCGGCGTCGATCAGCTCAGGGCGGAGACATGGGCCCTAGCCGAGAAGATCAGAGGTAAAATCCTCGAGCATATCTTCCCGACTGGACCGTTGATGTATTCATCCAGCTACGTCGATCCCGACTGCTCGGTGGTGTCATGACTGCACGATTGAGCTCTTGGCTAATCTGTGGTGCAGACCTCGAAGCGGAGTTAAAGACCTGAGCGGAGAGGGAGTCGCAGCTGAAGGAGGCCGAAGAAGCCAAGGCCGAGCTTGAAAGGGTCAAGGCCGACCTGACAAAGGCCAACACCGAGCTTGACCGGGAGAAGTCCGAGTTGGAGAAGGCCGTCGTCAAGCTCGGTAAGGAGAAGGCCGAACTGGAGAAGACCGTGGCCGGGTGGGAGGCTGACTACGAAAGTAAGTCCTCAACCCGACTGTGATCTCAGCCAATCCATTAGTCACCCTGTGTGTAGCCGAACTTTGACAAGCTTACTTGCCGACCAATCTGGGCAGGCATGAGAGCCAACGTCCAGGCCCAGTACCGGTTCTACACGGAGGAGATAAGATCAATCCGGGAGTCACGGGAGGCCCTCGTCGGGTCTGTGAAAGGGCTCCTTGACCTTGTAGATCCCCGCCTAGAGGGGACCAGCTGTAGCAGAATTCCTCAGATAATGGGACGTCTCGAGGACGCGCCGAGTGCCCTGAAAAGGTACTCAGACGAGCGGGTTGCCGCCGGCGTGGCCCAAACCCTAGCAATGACCAAGTCCATCTACCCGAGGGTGGACATTGAGGCCATCGGGGAGGGATTTTCCGAGGAGACGACGCCCGAGGAAGCGCTGGAGCTGATCGCCCAGGCGAAGCCGACTGCTGAAGCGATTACCCGAGACCTGGGTCTGTAAAGGCAATACATTTTGTAGTCGGTATATATATATGCTTTCATATACGATCATGTGTAAATATATGTGTCGTGCCGCCAAGCTTATTATTCGGTTGTCATTAGCTTTACCCGACCATGTAGCATGCACCGAGTTAGTCCGATAAAACTTGATAAAAAATGTTCGGAGTAAAATGCTGTACTCGGGCGAACGCATCAGTCGTGGCAAGGCTTCATAACCGGGGTAAAATAAGCTTGTATGTTATTGACAGAACGCATATATACATGCAGCCCCTGACTCACTGCTCGGTTGAAACAAGCGGCGTAGTGAGTCAGGAAAAACTGTACACATGGAAAATGTAAAACTCAGGTATAGAAAGACGTAGCTGTTCTATATTCCATGAGTTGGTGATGAGGACGCCGTCTTTGGTCTTCAGTCGGTAGGCGCCTGGCCGTGTGACCTCGGCTATAATGAACGGCCCTTCCCAGATGGGGGATAGTTTGTGCCTGTCCTTGGTGTTGTATCTTCCTTAGAACGAGATCCCCGACCAAAAAAGGCGCGGCCACGACATTGCGATTGTGGTAGCGATGCAGCCTTGAAGATACCTTGCCGACTGGATTGTTGCGGCGTCTCTTGCTTCTTCCAGCTGATCTAATTCGATCAGTCGGGTGCTGTTGGAGTCATCTTCGGAGTAAGCCCGGACTCGCGGAGAGCCGAACTGTATCTCTGTCGGTAGCATGGCCTCGGTGCCGTAGACCAGGAAGAAAGGGATTGACCTGTTGCCCGACTAACCGTGGTTTTGAGAGACCAGAGAACGGGTGGTAGTTCTTGTACCCACCGACCCGCATATGGTTGTAGTCGGTCGTATATCCTGGCCTTGATGCCTTGTAGGACCATGCCGTTGGCTCGCTCAACCTGCCCGTTGCTCCGCGGTGTGCCACAGATGCATAGCAGATCTTGATGCCGAAGTCGTTGCCAGAAATCTTGGAATAGGCCCGCGCGAACTGAGTGCCATTGTCGGTTATGATGCGGTTAGGGACCCCAAACCGGTATATATACTCAGGATGAAGTCCTTTGCTCGTGCCGCTGTGATTGTTGCGACGGGCTTAGCCTCAATCCACTTGGTGAATTTATCCACTGCGACGAATAAATGCGTAACCCTCCTGGCGCTTTCTTGAATGGCCCGACCATGTCGAGCCCCCATACTGCGAATGGCCAGGAAATAGGGATAGTCTGGAGTTCCTGGCGGGGAGATTTGTCTGTCTGCGAAGAACTGGCAACCTCGCACTTGCGAACGATGTTTTTTGGCGTCTGTGACTGCGGTGGGCCAGAAGAATCCCTGCCGGTAAGCCTTTCCGACTAACGTCCTGGATGCAGCGTGGTTGCCACATATGCCCGAGTGGATTGAATGCAAGATCTGCTTGCCTTCCTCGGTGGTGACACAGCGCATGAGGACACCGGATGCGCTCCTTCGGTACAGGTCTTCTCCGACTAGCAGGAAGCTTTTGCTTCGACGCTTGATCTGCTCGGCTTGACTGCGATCTTCTGGGAGTTCATCGTCCAGGAGGAATTTGAGAACAGGACCCCTCCAGTCTTGACATATGTGCAGCACTTCGTCGGTGGTCGGGGTAGGCTCGCCTCGCGACTGCTCTTGTGCCGGTTTCTTCTTGACTGATGGCTTCATAAGTTGCTCGACAAAGATTCCAGTCGGAACCGCTTCTCGCTTGGATCCCATGTTTGCCAGCTCATCTGCCGCGTCGTTGTATTGACGCAGGACGTGTGTGATTTCCAGCCCGTCGAACTTGTTTTCCAGCTTGCGGACCTCCTGACAGTATGCCGCCATTGTGTCGTCGAGACAGGTCTAGTCTTTCATGACTTGGTTGACCACGAGTTGGGAGTCTCCGCGCACAACCAGTCGACGTATGCCGAGTGATATGGCGATGCGGAGCCCGTGAACAAGTGCCTCGTACTCGGCGACGTTGTGGGAAGCCGGGAAGTGGATTTGCAGTACGTACTTCAACTTTTCGCCAGTGGGGGATGTCAGTATGACTCCAGCCCCGGCACCGCCGATCCGTAGGGAACCGTCGAAGTACATTGTCCAGTACTCTAGCTTTGTTGTTGGTGTTGGGAGTTGAACTTCTGTCCACTCGGCCACGAAGTCGGCTAGAGCTTGAGATTTGATAGCTGTCCGTGGCTGAAAGGTGATGTCGAACGCCATCAGCTCGAGTGCCCATTTAGCGATCCGGCCGGTGGCCTCGCGATTATGAAGGACATCCCCGAGTGGAAACGCTGTGACCACCGTGACTTGATGTGCTTGAAAGTAATGCACTAGCTTTCGGACTGTGAGGAGTAGGCCGTATGGCAGCTTCTGGACCTGCGGGTATCTCGTTTTGGAGTCGGCAAGGACCTCGCTGACGAAATAGATTGGCCATTGTATTTTCTGAATGTGACCCTGTTCGGATCGCTCCACTACCAGCACCGTGCTGACTACCTGTGTTGTTGCCGCCAGATAAAGCATTAGTGGTTCCTGGGGCAGGGGTGACGCCAGCACGGGGGGTGATGTGAGAAATTCTTTGAAGTCTTCGAAGGCTCGCTGGGCTTCCGGAGTCCATTGAAAGGTGTCCGCCTTTTTGAGGAGCTTGAAGAAAGGCATGCCCCTTTCGCCCAGTCGGGAGATAAACCGGCTGAGTGCCGCCATGCAACCTGTCAGCTTCTGGACGTCTTTAAGGTTGGTCGGGGGCGCCATGTTCTTGATGGCATTGACTTTCTCCGGGTTAGCCTCGATGCCGCGGTGCGAGACGATGAAGCCGAGTAACTTCCTAGACGGCACCCCGAAGGCGCACTTGTCCGGGTTCAACTTCATCTTGAATCTTCGAAGGTTTTGGAAGGTTTCTTCCAAGTTGGCAATGAGGTCTTTTCTGGACTTGGACTTGATCACCACATCGTCGACGTAGGCTTCCATGTTGCGCCCGATCTGAGTGTGCAGACACCGCTGAATAGCCCTTTGGTAGGTTGCGCCTGCGCTTTTCAGACCGAACGGCATTGTGATATAGCAATACGCTCCAAACGGCGTGATGAAAGATGTTTTTAAGCAGTCTTGTTCCCTCAAGCTAATTTGATGATATCCCGAGTAGCAGTCGAGAAAACTGAGTAGGTCGCACCCCGCCGTGGAGTCAACCACCTGATCTATCCTGGGAAGACCAAATGGGTCCTTGGGGCACGCTTTGTTGAGGTCGGTGTAGTCGACGCACATGCGCCATTTACCGTTTTTCTTCCGGACCAGAACTGGGTTTGCCAGCCAGTCCGGGTGGTAGACTTCCTTGATGAACCCGGCTGCGAGGAGCTTGGTGATTTCCTCCCGGATAGCATCCTTGCGGTCTTGGGCGAAACGCCGCAGCCGTTGCTTAACTGGCTTGGCGTCTGGCTTGACGTGTAGGGCGTGCTCGATCACCTCCCTTGGTACGCCCGGCATGTCAGACGGTTTCCACGCGAAGATATCTTTGTTGGCTTGGAGGAAGGTGACGAGCGCGTCTTCCTATTTGGGGTCGAGTCCGGTCCCGACTAAGGCAGTCTTGGAGGGGTCGGAAGGGTCCAGGGGGATCTTCTTCGTGTCAGAGTCCGCTGAAATTCCCGACTTCGCTGCTTTTTTCGCCGGAACTGGATCTTGATTGACTTCAGGTGTAGCGGCTTGCCGGATGCTGTCGCGCCCGACTGCCGCTTCTTGTGTTTGGGCCAGTTTGCAGCTCTCCTTGTCACAGGTGAAGGCTTGCTTAGCGTCGCTGCGGAGGGAGAGGACTCCTGCTGGCCCGGGCATCTTCAGCACCATGTACGTGTAGTGCGGTATCGCCATGAATTTGGCGAGGGCCGGTCGTCCGAGTATCGCGTGATACGCGGTCTCGAAGTCGGCGACCTCGAAGCAGATGTTTTCTGTACGGAAGTTGTCCCGCGTGCCGAAGGTCACCGGCAAGGTTATCTGCCCGAGTGGAGTTGATGACAAGCCGGGAATTATCCCATGGAAGGGCGCGGTGCTCGGCCGTAGTTCTGAACGAGGAATTCTCATCTCGTCCAAAGTTTTGGCGAATAGAATGTTGAGCGCACTGCCTCCGTCGATGAGGGTTTTCTTCAGCCTGATATTTCTGACGACCGGGTCTAGGACGAGTGGGTATCGTCCCGGGTGGGAGACCCGATCTGGGTGATCTGCGCGGTTGAAGGTGATGGCCATCTCTGACCAGCGCAGGTATTGGGGGGTATCCGTTGTGGAGACCGCGTTAACGTCCCGCGCTGATAGCTTCTGCTTGCGCTTGGATTCATATGCAAGTGGCCCTCCGAAGATGTGGTTGAGTTCGGCTTGGGGGTCCTGGAAATCATCAGCCGGACCTGAGTCTGGCTTGTCCTTGTCCTTGTCGGCGCCAGACGATGAAGCTTGCTCGGAGGCGAACTTCTTGAGCATGTGGCAGTCCTTGGCCGCGTGCCGGCCCTTGGGGTGAAAGGGGCAAGGCCCGCTCATGACTTTCTGGTAGTCGTTGTTCCGCTGGGGCCGCGACCGACTACGCTCCATGTTGGCCACCTCGTTGTCCGACTTCCGCTTGCGGCTGCCAGGCTTGTTCTGAGATGGCTCGTTGTCGGCTTTCGCCTTGCTGTCTCTTTGTCGGGGCTCCTTCTTCTCGTCGAAGGCCTCAGCGACGGCTTCGGCCGAGTCGGCGTATTTGTTGGCCATGTCGAAGAGAGTCTGGACAGTGGCCCATCCGACTAAGGCTATGTTTCCTTATTGTACAAGGCAATAATACTATGGGGCTACTCGGCGACCTGGAATTCGGTGGATTGCAGAGGAACACGGGAGAATTATACTGGTTCAGGCCCTCGATGTGAGGTAATACCCTACGTCCAGTTGAGGTGTTATTCCTCTGAAGTGGTTTTGCGATCAATGATCTTGCGTGCCCTCATGGGGCGCCCTGCCTCCCTTTATATACTAGTGGACAGGGGTACATGGTAAGGATCCCAGTCGGATACGACCAAGGGATTTCCTTCTTAGAGATAGAATCCTATCCGACTAAGGCTATGTTTCCTTATTGTACAAGGCACAGCCTGCCGGGTGCTATCTTATCTCTAATTACATGATCTGGCCCATCCTCCATCCGAGTGGCCCATGTGCTGGTAATGAGGTACCCGGGGCCCATGGCTCCCACAACAGCTCTCTGCGGTGAATGATTTTATTAAGTTCCTATAGACTAACTCGGCGTAGACTATATAGTCGGGTAAAGCTAATGACAACTAAGTAAAAACTTAGAGCTTGGCGGCATTGCACATATATTTACACATGTCTTTAGAAAACTTTATACACACCAACTGCATGATGGATTGTTCTTACATACTCCGGTCTCGGGTCATCACCTCTGCAGTCAGCCTCGCCTGGGTTATCAACTCCAGCGCCTCCTCAGGTGTCGTCTCCTCGGTGAATCCCTCTCCGATGGCTTCAAGATCTGCCTTGGGGTAGATTGACTTGGTCATCGCCAGGGTTTGGGCCACGCCGACGACAACACGCTCGTTCGAGTACCTCTTCAGGATACTCAGGGCTTCGTTAAGGCGCGCCTGCACCTGGAACACCATGTTGGGGCTGGTTCCCACATAATGAGGATCCATCACGTCAAGGAGCCCTTTCACGGACTCGGCAAGAATCTCCCGTGACTCCTTGATGACCATGATCTCCTCCGCAAAGGCTCTGAACTGGGTTTGGGCATTGGCTCTTGCAGCTGCTTAGATTCATTAGCAAGTAAACTTGTCAGCTAAAACAGCAGTCAGAGTTATCAAAGGATTGGACAAGGTCTTTGTCAGAGTGAGGACTTACTTTCGTAGTCAGCCTCCACCTTGGCTTTGGCCTTCTCCAGTTCGGTCTTTTCCTTCTCGAGTTTGACCTTGGCCCTTTCCAGCTCGGCCTTGTCTTTCTCGAGTTCGGCTTTGGTCTTCTCGGCCTCCTTTAGCTTGGATTCCCCCTCTGTTCGGGTCTTCACCTCAGCTTTGAGGGCTGTATATCAAAGAAGTCAAGCACTCAAGATTACAGTCAAGACACAATTAGGCAGTTGGGAAGGAACAAAACTAGAGATATACACACAGGACTCAGTCGGGAAGACAAATACAGGGGACTTACTTCTGATCTTGTTAGCTAAGGCCCAATTCTCGTCCCAGAGCTGATCAACCGCTCCCCTCAGCCAAGTCTCCTTCTCCTGGCTAGACCGCTCCAAGTCGGCCTTCGAGGCCTAGAGCTGGCCCAATCGTTGGAGTTGAGGGGCAAACTATGTCAGGACCTCATTCAAATTCTCTGAGCGGTCGACAATCTTCTACTTGGAGCAAAACAGAGCAAAGCAGAGTCAAGCGTCAGAATACTCATACAAGGAAGACTGACAAGAACTCGGCATAACGAAAATTATACTTGGACCCCCCGGGACGCGGCGATTGCGGCGCGAAGCAAGACTTCGCGCTCTTTCTCTACTACGACTTCATCGTGCTCGTAACTCTTCACAGTTCCATCAGGGGTTACCTAGTGGAATGTCCTCGGGAATCTACGGGGAGGAGCCTCAATCCTAGGGAGGTCCGGCCCTTCTGAAGACGACGACGACAACAAGGACGGCGACGGGGTCCTGGCCCCCAACTCAGTGGCTGCTGGGGCTTCAGGGATGTGCTGAGGGGCTAGAGCGACAGCTTCAATGTTAGCCCCTTGGTCGGCCAGTGTCGGTGGCTCGGCAGTCGGGACGACCTCAGTTTCTGCAACTGAGACGATCGCCGGCTCAGCAGATATGCTCATTGGCGCTAGTTCGGCTGGGGCCGGCTTGACAACAGGAGCAGCCAGTGTGGTCTTCTTGAGATCAATATTGGCCCATTTCCTACACAGAGAGCTAGGTATCAAAACACTACAGTGCTAAACAGGACTTCCAAAAGATTCAAAGTCACATACCTCTTGGAGAAATTGAACCTCCACCCAGGGGCTCCTGGTGTTGGCACTGGAGGGCTGCTAGCTGTCAGACTAGATGGCGTGGCAGTTGGTGGTGGCACTTTAGTCCTGGTCGGCCCAGCTCCTGGAGCGGCCGACTGGGGCGCTAGGGTACTCGGCGGTGCCATCCTTGGGCTCGATGTTGCTGAGCCTAGCGGCGCTTGACCCGACCTTGTACTCGGCAGCGCTCTTCTTGGGCTCGATGTTGCTGAGCCTGACTGCGCTGGTCCCGGTCTGGGAGTCAGCGGCCTGGGAGTTGTGCTAGCGGTGTCTTTGATTTTCAGACTCCTAGTTGCAGAACTCGGCCTGATGATTTTCTTCTTGCCATGGTCTTCAACAGGCTTCTTCCCCACTCTCTTGGAGTCGGGCTGGGCAGCAGAAGGACTTAACGGCCTTTTGTTTGACTTCATGGCCGACAGAGTTTGGGAGTCCTCATCGAACTCCTCACATGCCTGCAAGCAGTTCAACAACGTATATTACATACTGTGGAGCAATCCTGGGCATATATCTACAAGCATTCATCACAAAGTTAACACCAGCGAGAGTTACCTTTGGATGAGGCCACTTCAGGCTGTAAGCTGCTACAGACCGCTCTGAGTCTTCAGTTTCGACCACCCCACTGGCAAAGTAATCCAGCAGGATGTCGGTCACCTTGTGCTTGTCCAGCAGGTCGAGATACTCCCGGCTGGGATCACCTCTGCCCTTGTAGTCCCAGCCGAAGTGACACCTCAACTTCAGCGTCCTGATGCGTCGAGTCAAGAAACGTCTGGCCACCCATGGACCAGTCAGCCCGGCGCTCTTCAGCTTGTCAATCTTGTCAATCAATATATAGACTTGGCCCATTTCTTCAAAGCTGGGCAAAGATGACCAGTTGGGCACAATCGTCGGAGGCAAACCCATAAAAGGGGGGAGGCTTGGTTCAAGATCAGAACAGTAAAACCACTCCCTATGCCAGCCTTTGAGAGAAGACTTTGGGGGAATATTGATATAAATCCTCTTCATCTCACTCCTGAGCTGGATACCGGCCCCCCCAATCACCTGGCCCTTGCTCTTGGAGGGCTGGGGTTTGATGTGGAACAGATGTCTAAATAGATTCAAATGGGGTTCCACGCCCAGGAAACACTCACATAGAGTCACAAAGATAGAAATTTGCAAGATTGAGTTGGGATTCAGATTCACCAGCTCAAGTTCATAGAAGGCGAGAAGCTGGCGAAGAAAGTCAGAAGATGGAAGAGAAAGACCCCGGTCGAAAAAAGAGGCGAAAACGACAGTCTCACCGGCCTAGGGCTCCAGAACCGATTCACCTTTAGCCATACGCCAATGGATGACATCGTGGCTCTACAGTCGCAATAGCCTCTCCAAATGCTTCAGCTTAGTCAGCCCACAATCCGAAATCGGCCAGACCTCCTCCGATGCCTCCAGGAAATCTGAAGCCCTCGGCATGGTTAAGGGCAAGAAGATTTGGGGGAAAAGTCACTAGGGGCTTGGAATGGATGAAGAGAAGCTGGATCGCTCGAGTTTCAATGGGGAAGAGCAAGCAATGGCGAACCCTAGCGAGGTGGGAGGCGAAATTTCAGTGCGGAAGCTAGAAGACGAAATGATTGGAGGATTGGAGAAGATGAGGGAATCTTTTCTCTCTCTCCTCGCTTTTATAGAGCCTGTACCGATTCGTGGGCTTGGGCTTACAAAGTCGGTACTGGGTCACCAAGATATGAGTTTCTACAGTAGCACGCTCAATGAGGGCCGCTCGCTGGTTGTGTTAAAATCACGGTGCTGGTGCTACCAACAGGAACCGATGAGGTAATTAGATATGCTTCATGAAGGCCTAATTGCTAAACATATGTGTTTGGGTATCTGTATTATCCACCAGGTATTGAGGATATATCCTTATAAGGGTCACAAGCTGGTCTTCATCAAAATTGGGGATGCAGGTATCTCTCAAGTACACCTGACCACATAATGGATTAAATTTCATAAAGTGGTACTCGGCCTACATGCTTGGCCAAAATTTGCCATGAGCAGATATTCTTTCGGCCGACATGACGCTGAAGAGTCTAACTTCCGAGTAGTGCACTACTTGGGAAAGACTATAAATATTTCTTCCAGCTGACGTGAAGCCGAGGAGTCTAACTTCCGAGTGGGACGCCACTTAGGAAAGATTATAAACACCTTTTCCAGCTGACATGAAGCTGAAGAGTCTCATATACGAGTGGCATGCTACTCGGGAAATACTATAAATTATTTTTGGTTGACATGATACCAAAGAGTCTCACATACTAGTAGTATATTACTCGGGAAAGATTACATGGTTAAAGATCTTTGACTTTATGTGTAATTGTTTTCACAATTAAGCACAAAGTCAGGGGCTACACCTAATAGGTGCACCTATTCGGCGCACACTATTCATACTTCTACATGAAGCCTTTCATAGCCTCGCTGCCAGCTGACATGAAGCAGGACTCAGGAAGAAGAAGCACTTGGACAAAGAGTACTCGGGAGCAATGCACTCGGGCAATCTTCACCGTGGAGGATGAGCACTCGATATTAGCTGTGACTCAACTATGAAGGTCTTAGGGGCTGCTGTGGAGGCCATAGGCCCTGGGTACCTCATGACAAGCATATGGGCCACTCGGACAGAGGATGGGCCTAGCCTTATAATTAGAGATATGATAGAACCCGACAAACTTTGCCTTGTACGATAAGGAATATACAGTCCTAGTCGGGTAGGTTATATCTCTAAGAGGAGATCCCTTGGCCGTAATCTGGCTGGGACTCCTACCTTGTACCCCTGTCCCCTAGTATATAAGGGGAGGCAGGGCGCCCCCTGAGGGCATAAGCTCATTGAAGCGAACATACATTCTCAAAGGAATACACCACAACTGGACGTAGGGTATTACCTCACATCGAGGGCCTGAACCAGTATAAACTTCCCCATGTTCCTTTACAATCCATCGAGTTTTGATCTGACGAGTAGCCCTATATTCATATTGCCGGTGTAAAACATCGACACAGCGCATGAGGACTCCGGATGCACTTCTTCGGTACAGATCATCTCCGACTACTAGGAAACATTTGCTTCGATGTTTGATATGTTTGGCTTCAATGTGATTTTCTGGGAGTTCATCATCCAAGAGGAATTTAAGAACTAGAGTCTGCCAGTCTTGAGATATGATCAGTACTTCATTTGTTGCTAGGGTAGGTTTGGCCCCCGACTGTTCTGGCACTGGTTTCTTCTTGACTGATGGCTCCGTTAGTTGTTCGATGAAAATCCCAGTCGGGACCACTTCTCTCTTGGATCCCATGTTAGCCAATTCGTTTGCAACGTCATTGTATTGTCGTAAGATGTGAGTTATCTCTAGCTCGTCGAACTTGTTTTCCAACTTTCGGACCTCCTAACAGTACGCCGCCATGGTATCATCGAGACATGTCTAGTCTTTCATGACTTGGTTCACCACGAGTTGAGAATCCCCGCGTACAACCAGTCGGCGGAAGCCGAGCGATACAGCAATGCGGAGCCCGTGGATGAGTGCCTTGTACTTGGCGACATTGTGGGAAGCCGAAAAGTGAATTTGGAGAACGTACATGAGTTTTTCACCGATGGGTGACGTCAGTACGACGCCGGCCCCGGTACTGCCGATCCGTAGAGAACCGTCAAAGTACATTGTCCAGTACTCTAGCTTGTCTGTTGTTGTAGTTGTTTGGACTTCTATCCACTCAGTCACAAAGTCGGCTAGAGCTTGAGATTTAATTGTTGTCCGTGGCTGAAAGGTGATGTTGAACGCCATCAACTCGAGCGCCCATTTAGAGATTCGGCCGGTGGCCTCACGGTTGTGCAGGATGTCCCCGAGTGGATACGATGTGACCACCGTGACTTAATGCAACTGGAAATAGTGCACCAGCTTTCGGATAGTGATCAGTAGGCT
Source organism: Oryza meyeriana var. granulata (assembly GCA_003991445.1). Taxonomy (NCBI): domain Eukaryota; kingdom Viridiplantae; phylum Streptophyta; class Magnoliopsida; order Poales; family Poaceae; genus Oryza; species Oryza meyeriana. The sequence goes on along the minus strand of RYFJ01002981.1, from coordinate 96,533 downwards.
GTATAGCAGCTTCTGGACCTGAGGATATCTCATCTTTGAGTCGGCTAGGACCTCGCTGATGAAGTAGACTGGCCGTTGCACGTTTTGTATATGACTCGGCTCGGATCGCTCGACCACCAACACTGTGCTGACTACCTAAGTGGTTGCTGCCAGATATAACATTAATGGCTCTTGGGGCATAGGTGATGCCAACACGGGTGATGATGTGAGAAATTGCTTGAAGTCTTCGAAGGCTTGCTGGGCTTCGGGAGACCATTGAAAATTATCTACTTTCTTCAGTAATTTGAAGAAGGGCATGCCCCGTTCGCCTAGTCGGGAGATGAATCGGCTGAGTGCCCCCATGTAGCCTGTTAGCTTCTGGACGTCCTTCTGGCTAGTCAGGGGTGCCATGTTCATGATTGCGTTGATTTTCTCTGGATTGGCTTCGATGCCGCGGTGCGATAAAATGAAGCCGAGTAGCTTTTCGGATGGCGCACCAAAGGCGCACTTCTCCGGGTTCAACTTCATCTTGAATCTTTGAAGATTTTGGAAGGTTTCCTCCAAGTCGGCGATGAGGTCTTCTTTGGATTTTGTCTTGATCACCACATCATTGACATACGCCTCCACGTTGCACCCGATCTGAGTGTGTAGACACCGCTGAATTGCTCGTTGATACGTTGCTCCAGCATTTTTCAAACCGAATGGCACGGTGATGTAGCAGTATGCTCCGAACGGCGTGATGAAAGAAGTCTTTAGGCAGTCTCCTCCTTCAAGCTGATTTGATGATATCCTGAGTAGCAGTCGAGAAAGCTGAGAAGTTTGCACCCTGCAGTTGAATCCACCACCTGATCTATTCTCGGTAGACCAAATGGATCTTTGGGGCACGCCTTATTCAAGTTGGTGTAGTTGACGCACATGCCCCATTTACCATTCTTCTTCCGGACCAGGACTGGGTTTGCCATCCAATCCGAGTGGTAGACCTCTTTGATGAACCCAGCTGTGAGAAGCTTAGTTATCTCCTCCCGAATAGCATCTTTGCGGTCCTGTGCAAAGCACCGTAGCCGTTGCTTGACTGGCTTGGTGTCTGTCTTGACATTGAGGGCATGCTCGATCACCTCCCTTGGTACCCCAGGCATGTCGGAAGGTTTCCAGGCGAAAATGTCCTTGTTTGCCTAGAGGAAGGTGACGAGAGCGTATTCCTATTTGGAGTCGAGTTCGGTCCCGACTAGAGCAGTCTTGGAGGGGTCGGAAGGGTCCAGGGGGATCTTTTTCGTGTCAAAGTCCGCTGAAATTCCCGACTTTGCTACTTTTTTTGCCAGAACTTCATCATCCTCGACTTCGGTTATAACGGCTTGCCGAATGCTATTTCGTCCGACTGCTGCTTCTTGGGATTGAGCCAACTCACAGCTCTCTTTGTCACAGGTGAAGGCTTGCTTGACATCGCTGCGAAGGGAGAGAACTCTGGCTGGCCCAGGCATCTTGAGCATCATGTAGTTGTAGTGTGGCACCGCCATGAATTTGGCTAGCACCGACCGTCTGAGTATCATGTGGTACGCAGTCTCGAAGTCAGCAACCTAGAAGCAGATGTTTTCTATGTGGAAGTTATCCTACGTGCCGAAGGTGACCGGCAAAGTTATCTGTCCGAGGGGTGTTGAAGACAGGTTGGGGATTATCCTGTGGAAGGGCGCAGCACTCGGCCGCAGCTCTGAATGAGGAATCTTCATCTCATCTAGGGTCTTGGCGAATAGGATATTGAGAGCACTGCCTCCATCTATGAGAACCTTCTTCAGCTTGATGTTTTTGACAACCGGTTCCAGGACGAGTGGATAGCATCCCGGGTATGAAACTCGACCTAGGTGATCTGCGCGGTCGAATATGATGGGCGTTTCTGACCAACGCAGATATTAGGGGCTGTCTACTGTCGAGACCGAGTTGACGTTGCATGTTATTAGCTTCTGCTTCCTCTTGGACTCGTATGCAGATGGCCCTCCGAAGATATGGTTAAGCTCAGCCTGTGGGTCTTGATAATCGCCGGCTGGCCTGGATCTAGCTTGTCTTTGTCCTTGTCGGCACTAGATGTTGAAGCCTGCTTAGAGGCAAACTTCTTAAGCATGAAGCACTCCTTGGCCGCGTGCCTGCCCTTGGGATGAAAGGGGCAGGGCCCGTTCATCACTTTCTGGTATTCGTTGTTCCTTGGGGGTCACGACCGAGTACGCTCCATGTTGGCCACCACGTTGTCTGACTTCTGCTTGCGGCTGCCAGATTTGTTCTGTGCTGGCTCGTTGTTGGCTTTTTGGTCCTTCTGCCGGGACTCCTTCTTGTCGTCCAGTGCTTGTGCGACCGCTTCGGTTGAGTCGGCATACTTGTTCACCATATCTAAGAGTGCCCTGACAGAGGCTGGAGGCTTCCGAGTAAATTTTGCGATGAACGGCGTCCTTGACTCCCTTGCGGAAGGCGGCGATGAAGACTGCGTCCTTGATCATTGGGATGGAGTTACGCTTCTCGGAGAACCTTTTGATGAACTCGCGAAGACACTTGTTCTTCCTCTGGTGTAGCTGATAGATATCATGCTCGGAAGATGGCCTTTCGTATGTCCCCTGGAAATTGGTGATGAATTGTTCCTGGAGTTCTCCCCAGGAGCCAATTGACCGCTTTGGGAGCCATGTGAGCCATGTCCTCGCCGAGTCGGCCAGGGCAACCGAGAGGTAGTTAGCCATGGCTTTGTGATTGCCTCCAGCTGCTCGAATCGCTAGAGTGTAGACCATGAGCCAGGACTCGGGATTGGTCTTGCCGTCGTATTTTTCGATGCCTGTAGGCTTGAAGCCCGATGGCCAGTCGACTTGTTGTAGCTCCTCGGTGAAGGCTGGTACGCCTTCATCTGCGTGAGGGCTCCGGCTTCAGTTGCGGCAGTGGAACCGCTCGTGGTGGAGACTGAAGCACTCGTACTCGTCCTTCAGTCGGCGGCGCTCGTCGTCTTCACATTCGTGGCGCCGTGCATTGATGTCCTGGCGAAGGTCGCATCGTAGATGGCTTCGGAGATCCTGGTTTTCATGGCGGTTGTACTGGGGACGTCACCGATTGTTTTTGTGGATGCCAAGAGACATCTGTCATGACTCCGCGTGCGGCTGACTGGAGCCGGCCACCTAGCGTCACACTGATGCGGACGAGACCGCTGTTGGAGAACCCGACCGGTTGGTCGGTATGAGGGTGTCGCCCGACTGCTGGTGTTGCTGACATGCGGCAGCGGTAATCATAGGTTTGATCCTCGCAATAGTCGGGGTGGCCTGATGATCAGGCCTAAACTGGAGCGTATCTAGTAGGGTTGCAGCGGCCACGACGTTCTGCTGCGGCGTGACGAAGACATCGTGGTCACCGACTCGTGTCTGGAGGATTTGCTACTGGGTGGTTCGCCCAGCCCTGCGTAGCTCGTCGTTGCGAGCGTCGCGTTTGGCCTCCTGTTGTTGTCACAGTCGCAGGCCTCCTCTTCTTGCTGCTCGCGTAGTCAGCACGCCTCTTGAGAGGGAGTGTCGCCCTTGGATGCCATGAAGATTTCGCGGGGCAGTAGAAGGCTTGCCAGACTGCTGCTCGAACTGATGTTTGAACTTCTGTCCGACCTGGAGTTGGAATCGAAGTACTCGATGAGGGTGATGACGACTCCAACCTACCTAGATCCAATCTCGAACGGCTCTGGGCCGTGTCTGAATTGTACCGTAGGGGATCGGGTCTGCCGCGTGGGATGTAGATTGTGGATGTCTATTGTGTTGCCTAGTTTGTACAGGAGATTGACGATCTCTCCCCTTCCTAGCCTGACCCCGGCTGGCTTGAGGCCAAGTCCGAGTCGAACACCGAAGGAGAGAGTTGTCCCAAGACCCGGGCAAGTGGAAGATTGCCGCAACAAGTCGACGAGGGTTGCTACAGCATCGTGTGGGCCAATTGGCACAGAGTCAGCTGATTCTCCGACAGATCGGATCAAGTCCGAGTTGGCCAGGGTGAGGTTGCCGAACTTGTCGACGACGAATTCGAGGCTTCCGAACATGATTGTGTCTCTGGGGGAGAATTTGCTGCCGTCAACTCCGGTTGTCGAATCCATCGAGCTTGTTGAGGTCGATCTCAGCGAAACCCCTACCTGACACGCCAACTGTCGATGTTTTACACCGGCAATATGAATATAGGGCTACTCGTCAGATCGAAACTCGGTGAACTGCAAAGGAACACAAGGGGTTTATACTGGTTCAGGCCCTCGATGTGAGGTAATACCCTATGTCCAGTTGTGGTGTATTTCCTTTGAGGATGTATGGTGGTGGTTCTGATGAACTTGACGATTCTCCCCTCAGGGGGTGCCCTACCTTCCCTTATATACTGGGGGACAGGGTTACAAAGTAGGAGTCCCAGTCAGACTATGACCAAGGGATCACCTCCTAGAGATATGACGTGCCCGACTAGGACTGTATATTCCTTATCGTACAAGGCTAGGTCTGCCGAGTGCTATCATATCTCTAATTACAAGGCTAGGCCCATCCTCTGTCTGAGTGGCCCATATGCTTGTCATGAGGTACCCAGGGCCCATGGCCTCCACAGGTTGTCATCGCCACTTTCCCCAAGGGAGTTAAGGACACCCCGTTCATCGCTAAGTTCACTCGGAAGCCTCCAAGCTCTGTCAAAGCTCTATTCGACATGGCCAACAAATACGCTGACTGGCTGACGCCGTTGCCAAGGCCTTAGATGACAAGAAGGAGCCCCGACAGAAGGAGAGAAAAAACACTGATGATGTGGCCCTGACTAAGTCCGGCAATCGCAAACGCAAGTCGGACAACATTGTGGCGGCCGTTGAACGCAGCTGACCGTGAGCCCCGAGGACAGACAAGTACCAGAAGGTTATGAACGGGTCATGCCCTTTCCACCCAAATGGGAAGCATGCGGCTAAAAACTGTTTTATGCTTAAGAAGTTCGCTTCCGAGCAAACAACAACGTCTGGCGACAACAAAGACAAGGATAAGCCAGACTCGGGCATAGCCGGTGACTACCAAGATCCCCAGGCTAAGCTCAACCACATCTTTGGAGGGCCACTTGCATATGAGTCCAAGAGAAAACAGAAGCTAACAGCTCGAGTGGTCAACTCAGTCTCAACAAATGCCCCTCAATATCTGCGTTGGTCTGAGACTACAATTACTTTCGAACGCACGGATCACCCTGACCGAGTAACTCATCCAGGATGTTATCCACTCGTCTTGGATCCAGTCATTAGGAGTGTCAAATTGAAGCAGGTTCTCATCGATGGAGGAAGCGCTCTTAATATTTTATTCTCCAAGACACCTGACGAGATGAAGATCCCTCGATCCGAGTTGTGGCCGAGTACAGCTCCCTTCCACGGGGTAATCTCTAGCCTCTCTTCCACTCCACTTAGATAGATCACTCTGCCAGTTACTTTTGGCACGCGAAAAAATTTCCACACTGAGAACATCTGCTTTGAGGTTGCCGACTTCGAGACCACGTATCACGCCATACTTGGGTGGCCTGCACTAGCCAAATTCATGGTGGTGCCCCATTATACATACTTGGTGCTCAAGATGCTAGGACCAGCAGAAGTACTTTCCTTGCGCAGCAATGTCAAGCAAGCCTTCACCTGCGACAAGGAGAGCTACGAGTTGGCCCAACCCCAAGAAGCAGCAGTCGGACGAAACGATATCCGACTAGCTGCAACATCTGCAAATGAGGACGATCAAGTTGTGGCGAAGAAAGCAGTCATAGTTGGGAATTTCAGCGATTCAGAGACAAAGAAGATCTCCTGGACCCTTCTGACCCACCAAGACTGCGCTTGTTGGACCGGACTCGAATCACCGCAAATAGGAAGACACGTCGTTATTCCTCTAGGCGAACAGGGATATATTTGCTTGGAAACCTTCGACATGCCTAGTGTACCAAGGGAGGTGATCGAGCATTCCCTTAATGTCAAGCCCGGATGCAAACAGTCCAAACAATGACTAAGGCACTTCGAGCAGGATCAGTAAGTGCTATTCGGGAGGATTTATACCACTCTTGCACGCCTGGTTAATCAAAGAGGTCTACACCTAGATTGACTAGCAAGATCAGTCCTTGGTCTGGAAGAAAGAACGTAAATGGTGCATGTGCGTCGACTACAAACGACTTAAACAAGGTGTGCCCCAGGGGATCCATTGTCTACCCTAGGATAGATCAGTGTGGTTGATTTCAACTACAGGTGCGAATTGTATTTTTCTCACTGTTACTCTGGATACCTATCAGCCTAAAGGAATAGGATTTTGCCTGAGACTTCTTTTATCAGCACCATTTGGGGCATATGCTATGTCACTATGCCGTTTGGGTTGAAAAACGTTGGCGCAAGCATATCAGCGCACTATCCAGCGGTGTCTTCAACGTCAACTCGGGTGCAATGTGGAGGTCTATGTCGTGCGTGGTGATAAGACAAAAAGTCAACGGAAGACCTTATCACGACTTGGAAGAAACTTTCAAAGCCTTTGGAGATTCAAGACTTGAAGTTGAACCGAAAAGTGCGTCTTCGGAGTACCTCAGGAAAACTACTCGGCTTCATCATATCACAATGAGGCATTGAGGCTAATCTAGATAAAATCAATGCTATCATCAGCCCGACTAGCCAGAAGGATGTTACAAAAGCTGACCGGTTGCATGCGGCTACTCAGCCGATTCATTTCCTAACTCGACGAACGGGGCATGCGCTTTTTCAAATTACTGAAGAAAGTTTGACAATTTTCCAATGGATGCCAAAAGCCGCAACAAGCCTTCGAAGACTACCTGTGTTCCTCATCATCACACCCATGTTGGCACCACCAATGCCCCAGGAACCACTCATGTTATACCTAGCGGCAACTACTCAGGTAGTCAGCACGGTGCTAGTCGTCGAGCGGACAGAGTCAGGCCATATCCAAAAAGTTCAGAGGCCGGTTTACTCTGTCAGTGAAGTCCTAGGTGAATCCAAGACGAGCTATCCCCAAGTCCAGAAACTGCTATATGGCTTGCTCATAACTGTCCGGAAGTTGGTGCACTATTTTCAGTCGCATCAAGTTACAATAGTCACATCGTATCCACTCAGGGACGTCCTACACAATCACGAGGCCACTAGCAGAATCGCTAAATGGGCGCTTGAGCTGTTGGCGTTTGACATTGCTTTTTAGCCTTGGACAGCAATCAAGTCACAAGCACTTGCTGACTTCATAGCTGAGTGGACAGAAGTTTAGCCGGCTACATCAACAGACAAGCTTGAATACTGGACAATGTACTTCGACATTCTCTGCGGATTGGCAAGCAGGGGTTGCATCGTCCTTACGTCACCCACTGGAGAAGAGTTGAAATACATCCTTCAGATACATTTTCCAGCATCTCACAACATCACCGAGTACGAGGCACTCATCCATGGCTCGCATCGCTACATCACTCAGCATCCACCGACTGGTAGTACGTGGGGATTCTCAACTTGTGGTGAACCAGGTCATGAAAGACTAGACGTGTCTGGACGACAACTTGGCAGCCTACTGTCAGGAGGGTACTAAAGCTGGAAAACAAGTTCAATGGGCAGGAGATTACACATGTGCTATGCCAATACAACAAAGCCACAGATGAGCAAGCCAATATGGGATCCAAGCGAGAAGTGGTCCCGACTGGGATTTTTATCGAGCACTTATTGGAGCCATTAGTCAAAAAGAAGCCAGTACTTGAGCAGTCAGGGGTTGAACCTACCCCGGCAACAAATGAAGTACTAATCATCACTCAGGATTGGCGGACTCCAATCATCAGGTTCCTCCTAGTGGACGAGCTCCCAGAAGATCGCAATGAAGCCGAGCGGATCAAACATCGAAGCAAATGTTTCCTTGTAGTCAGAGAAGATCTCTATCGTCGAAGCGCATCTAGAGTCCTCATGTGCTGCGTCACACCTGAGGAAGGCAAGCAAATTCTGCAATCCATCCACTCGGGCATCTGTGGCAACCATGCTGCATCGAGGATGTTAGTCAGAAAGGCTTACAGACAAGGATTTTTCTAGACGAGTACAGTTATAGACGCTAAAGACATAGTTTGAATGTGCGAGGGATGCCAGTTCTTTGCTCGGACCAATCAACACATCTTCTAGCTCAAGAACTGTAAACAATTCCAATCTCTTGGCCTTTCGTAGTTTGGGGACTTGACATGGTCGGGCCATTCAAAAAAGCGCCAGGAGGGTTCATACACTTGTTCATTGTAGTGGATAAATTCACAAAGTAGATTGAGGCAAAACCTGTTGCTACCATAACAACGACAAGGGCAAAAGACTTCATCATGAGTATTGTATACCGATTTGGAGTTCTCAGCCGCATCATAACGGACAATGGCACTCAGTTCACTAGCGGCGTTTTCCAAGATTTCTGTGACGACTTTGGTATCAAGATCTGTTATGCTTCTGTGGCACACCCACGAAGCAATGGGCAGGTTGAGCATGCCAATGGCATGGTCTTACAAGGTATCAAGACTATGGTGTTTGTCCGACTACAGCCATATGCAGGGCGGTGGGTGCAAGAGCTTCCAGCCGTTCTCTGGTCTTTAAGAACCACGGTTAGTCGGGCAATAGGGCAATCCCCTTTATTCCTAGTCTATGGTGTTGAGTTGTGTTACCAACCGAGTTTAGAGTTCGGCTCACCGTGAGTTCGGGCCTACTCAGATGCAAAAGCAACCGAAGACCGACTAGTCGAATTAGATCAATTGGAAGAAGCAAGGGACATTGCAACTATCTAGTCGGCAAGGTATCTTCAAGGCCTGCGTCGTTATCACAGTTGGAATGTTCGTGGCTGCGTCTTTTCGGTGGGAGATCTCGTTTTGAGAAAAATCCAAACCACCAAAGACAGGCATAAATTATCTCTCTTATGGGAGGGGCCATTCGTTATCGCTGAGGTGACACGTTCAGGTGCCTATCGACTAAAGAAAGAAGACGGCGTCCTAGTCAACAACTCCTGGAACATAGTATAGCTACGTCCTTTCTATACCTGAGTTTTGTACTCTTTCTATATATGAATAAAATTTTTATTCTGACTCACTACGCCGCTTGTTTCAACGAGTAGTGAGTCGGGGGGCTACATGATGATACATGTTCTCTGTTGTTTATAAAGTTCGATCTTGTTTTATCTAATTCATGAAGTTTTATGATGATTACGCTAAGTTTTCCCGAGTATAGTTTCATGAAGTAAATGCTTTTTAAAGTCACTTGTAAGCCACTCGACATAAACAAGCTAGTCGAGTAATGCTAATGATGGCTAAGATAAAGCAAGTACTCAGCGCAATATAACAAAAAACACCAAAAAGCATTTAAAATATTTACATATTGTTCGATGGACACTACATAAAAGTGTTTGCTTACATTGGCAGATCCTCGCGATAGCTTTAGGCAGTGGCCCTGACCTGGCTGATTAGCTCCAATCCCTCTCCTGGGTAGTGCCCTCAGCAAACTCTCTCCGATGGCTCAATATCTACCTAGGCGTAGAGTGACTTTGTCATGGCTAGGGCTTGAGCAATCCCCATGGCGATATGCTCGGATGAATATTTCTTCAAGAGTGTAGGGGCTTCTTCGAGGCGCTGCTCCACTTGGGAGATAGAGTGGAGTTGGCCTGGCCAGGGTTGGGCATAATATCTAATAAAGTTTTCATGGAGTCAACTTATGACGTTCTTGCAACTCTTTATCACCTTAATTTCTTTAGCAAAAGTGCCGAATTGGATCTGAGAGTTGGCTTTGAAGGCTGCTCATACACAAGGCAGGCATCAGCAAACCTAGATATCTAGTCGGACTGAGTACCAGAGCAGATATGAAGCTTACTTGCGTACTTGGTGACCACTTTGGACTTCGTCTTTTCGAGCTCCTTTAGCTCCTTCTTTAGGCGTTCAATCTCTAGGGACTGATTGTTCAGATTTGTCTCAAGAGCTACAGCCAAACAGAGTCAAAGATTGGCAATACGGAAAGATTTGTCTGGAATCACTCGGGCAAAAGGGAAACATACTTCTAATGGTCCCTGTTTGCGCCCAGTTCTCATCCTTGAGTTTGCTGGACTTCTCCAGATCGTCCTTAGCAATTTAGAGCTGTCGGAGCTGAGTGAGCTGAGGGGCAAGTTGGGATAGAACTTTGCCCATCTTTTCGGACCGATTGGCCACTTGCTGAGAAGCATTGAAATATAGGCGACATAAGCAATAATGCCAGAAGATTCAGGAGAACTACAAATCCACAAACACAATCAGATAAGTTATATACCTGGATGCTTCTTGATGCGGTGACGGCGGCCTCCATTAAGATAATTCGCTCCCTCTGGGCAGCTTGCTCATCGTGTTCAAAGCTCTCTGCTTCCCCTGCTGGCATGACCCAATAAAATATTCGGGGGAAGTTAGGCGGAGGAGCTTCAAGCCTAGGGGGATCATCATCATCGGAAGATTGAGAAAGTGGAGGAGAAGGAGTCCTGGGCCTTGGATCGATCGGTAGTGCGGGGTCCTAGGCAAGCTTAGGGATTGCGGCTTCCGTCAAGGCGTCCCAACTAGGTGAGGCCTATGGTCTAGCCGAGTGGGTTGTCTCAGCCTCAAGGGCTGTGACAACACTTGGCTCAGCTTGTGGTGCAGCTGCCTCGGTTTTAGTCAGGACGGAGCCACTACAGGGGTCGGTGGCATTGCCCCCTTGGGGTCAATGTCACTTGGCTTCTTGCAAGATTACTCAACAATCAAGACATTGCAAGTTTACTTAAAGATTTTCTAAAGACTGAGAATTTTCATGCCTTTTGGAAGTCTTAAACCTCCATCCCTACGTGCTGGGGGTGGAGGCAGTCGGTGACGGGCCTGTAGGCCTGATCAGCGGTGGAGTACCACCGACTGTCGGGCTCATGGGCGCAGCAGTCGGCGGTGGAGATCTCGGCCTAGTCGACGCTGTACTCGTTGCCGCCGACTAGGGGATGGCGGTGCTCGGTGGTGTGGTCCTGGGGCTGGTGGGCCTAAGGGCGGCGCTGCTAGGATCTTTGATGATTGGACCGCCTGATGCCTTACTCGGCACGCTTGTTTTCTTGGCTTGGTCCATTGATGGTCTCTTCCCAGCCCTATTGGGGCTGGGTTGGGCAAATGAGGGGCTGGCCAGACATTTTCTAGCCCCACTGACCGACTGGCCCTATGGGTTAGAGTCAAATTCTGTGCATTCCTACAAGTTTCTAGCACCAAGGCAAATACGATTGAACAACATTTACATCACACATTGGAGATGGATATCAGGACAAACGTTACACCAGATATTACCTTCTGCCGGGGCCTATCCTTGCAGTATGGCTTGGAGACTCGCTCGGCGTCTAGGGTCTCGACGACTCTGCTGACGAAATAGCCAAGCAAGGTGTTAGTAACAACATCCTTGTTGATGAAGTCGACGCACTCCTGAATCGGATTGTTTTTCCCTTGGTGTTCGTAGCTAAGATGGCTTCTGGCCTTCAGGGGCTGGATTTGATGATTCTGGAATGTCCTGGCCACCCAAGGACCGGTTAGCCATGTGCTCTTCAGCGTGTCAATCTTCTCTTGCAGCTGGTACACCTAAACCATCTCAACCTGCGATGGCATGGAAGTCCAGCTCTCTAGGACAAAAGGGGGATTTCCAGAAAAAGGGGGCAAGGAGGGCTCGAGATTGGAGCAGTAAAACCACTGTTGATTCCACCCTTTCAAAGAAGTTTTTAGGGGAATACGGAGATAGGCTTTCTTCATCTCATTGCGGAGTTGAAGGCTAGCTCCCCCAATCATTTGGATTTTGGATTTGAAGGGCTGAAGTTTGATGTGAAAAAGAAAACGGAAAAGGTTGAAATGGAGATCGATCCCTAGAAAAGCTTCACAGAGGGTGACGAAGATGGATATTTGAAAAATAGAGTTGGGGTTGAGATGGATAAGCTCAATTTGGTAAAACTCGAGAAGCCTACGGAGGAAATCGAAAGAAGGAATGGCGAAACCGCAATTGAAGAAAGAGGCAAAAACCACGACTTCGTTAGGATCTGGAGAAGGGGTTGTCTCACCGATAGCGGGGTGCCAGTTGATGATTTATTTCGGCTGGAGGCACCTTTTCTTCTCCAGGAGGGCCAACTTTGTGCGGCAAGCATCAGACCTTGGCCATGATCTAGTCAGCGTGCTGGGAATGTCAAATGGAGCTTTCGGCATTGTCGGGGTGAAGAACTAGGCGGAAGAGCTTCAAGGTGATGGGAACTGAAGTAGGAGGGAAAACTCTAGTGGATTCCTAGGAGGAAGCTTGAGCTACAGAAAACCCTAGCAGGGGGCGAAGAGCGTGAAGTTTGGCGCCTGTGCGGGAGATGAAGCGATTTGGCAAATTGGGGGAGAAAGGGGAATATTTTCTCTCTCCCACCGCTTTATAGGCCTGCGCCGAGTTAGCGGGCTTGGGCCGACTTGCTCGGTAATGGGCCGTAAGATATGAATTTCTATGTAGCATGTCCTATTGGGCCAACCGCTGACTGTGTTAAAATCATAGTGCAGATGCTACTTTACAGAAACCGATCAAAATAATCAGATATGCTTCATATTAAGCTTAATTGTTGGACACATGTGTTTAGATATCTGAATTATTTAGCAAGGTATTGAGGATATATCTTTATAAAGATCAATAGCTGATCTCCATTAAAATTAGGGATGCAAATATCTCTTAAGAACACCTCACCCATATTGGGTTAAAATCCATGAAGTGGTACTCGGCTTACATGCTTAGCCAAATTGTCTTGAGTAAAAAATTATTTCTGGCTGATACGATGCTGAAGAGTCTAATTTCTGAGAAATATATCACTCGGGAAAGACTTAAAGGTTAAAGGTCTTTGACTTTATGTTTAATTGTTTCTCAATTAAGCACAAAGTCGGGGGCTACACCTAATAGGTGCGCCTATTCGGTGCACATTATTCATATTTTTCTATGAAGCACTTCATAGCCTCGTTGCCAGCTAATATGAAGCAGGACTTGGAGAAGAAGTACTTGGACAAAGGGTACTCGGGAGCAAGACACTCGGGAAATCTTCACCAAGGAGGATGAGCACTCGGCACCAGCTGTGACTCAACTATGAAGGTCTCATGGGTTACTGTGGAGGCCATGGGCCCCGGGTTTCTCATGGGAAGCTTTGTGGCCACTTGGATAGAGGATGGACCTAATCCTATAATTAGGGATACAACAGGACTCGGTGCATATTACCTTGTATGATAAGGAAAGGGATATAGTGCTAGTCAGGTACGTTGTATACCTAGAAGAAAATTCCTTGGTCAAGTCCGACTGGGATTCCTATCATGTAACCTTACCTTCTCAGTATATAAGGGGAGGTAAGGAGCCCCTTGGGGCAAGACATACAATCTCACAAGAGAAACCTCAAAGACAATATACAACAGCTGGAAGTAGGGTATTAACTCACCTTGATGGTTTGAACCAGGATAAATTGTTTCGTGTTCTTTGCAATCCATCAAGTTTAGGTCTCACGAGTAGCCTCATATAATTATTGCCGATACAAAGCATCGACAGATTAGATTGGTCAAGAAAGAAGCCCATTGTATTTCTATGGACACTGAGGGACAAAAATGTTGTGCTGGCATTTGACCACTAGGAGTAGGGATTAACATAACATTACTAAGACTTTCTATCCTCAAGCCATGGTGCCCAACATATCTTCGAGATATAAATGAATGCATTGCAACAGAATCAAATAAAACTGTTGTAGGTATGGAACTAATAGGGAACATACCGACAATGACGTCTGGGGCAGCATGAACGCCCTCCATTGTGATGTGGTTGACACGTCCCCTTGCCATGTTATTGCTGTTGTTGTTGCGGGCAGGTGCTTGTCCTTGTGGGCGCTTGGGCTTCGCTCATTTGTTAGTAAAGTGCCCAGGCTCTTGACAATTGTAGCAGAGGAGAACCTTTCCACTGCTATCCCTGTGAACATTTCCCCAGAAGCTGGTGCTTTGTCAGAAGTTGGCACCCGAGCAGCAGAGTTGTTATATTGCTGTGGAGCTAGCCTGCTGACATATTGAGGTCGAGCTTGAGGAGGTTGGCGATTCTAGGATCTAGAAGAAGATCCACCCTGATAAGGAACCGTGTAGTGGAGCCGCTAACTTGGTCCCTGTTGTGCCTTGAAATTCGCCATACGACGCTTGATCACATCGATCTCCTTGTGCTTGGCTTCCTGCCGAATGGCCTTGTCTACCAGTCGCTGAAAATCCACATAATCGCTGGCTATCAACTGGATAGACAACTCGGGATTTAGTCCTGCCAATAACTTCTCTTGCTTGTCCTCATCCTCGCACACATCTTCTGGTGCGTACCTTGCCAAGCAGTTGAACTCATGAAGATACTCTGTCACAGAACAGTTGCCCTGCTTTAGATACCTAAACTCCTGCTTTTTCAATGCCATCACACCAGCTGGCACATGAGTCCTCCTAAAGGCAAATGTGAATCGGCCCCAGGAGATTGGCTGCCTGGCGGGTTGCGTTGCTTGAAAATGGTCCCACCATTCAAACAGGGGTCCTTGAAGTTGATGAGCGGCGAAGGTGACCTTCTCCACATCAGTGCACTGGTGGGTATCGAGCTTTTTATTGATAGTGTGGAGTCAATCAAGAGCGTCAATGGGGTTAGTGGTGCTGGAGAAAGTGGGTGGACGAATGCGAAGGAATTCGCTAAGCTTGGACTGCAGTGGTGGAGGTGGTGGAGCTTGAGCGGTGGCGGTTGATTGGTTTTGAATATGATGGAGAAAAGCGGCCATCATATTGGCTTGTTGGGCAAGGATCTGTGTGAGTATGAGATTTTCCATGTTGGGCTGCGGTGGAGGTTGGGGCAGATTCTCCTGGTGATGTCCAGTTTCTTGGTTCACCTCCTGCTGAGCATCTCCCTCCTAGTTAGCAGTCCTCCTGGTGTTCACCATTTGTTGTAGCCAAACCAAACCAAAGAGAAGAAGAAAAAGGGAGGAAGAAGAACAGGCTAAGACACCAAACTTTAAACCAGTTTATTTAAATTTTATTGTTGTGATGTTGGTTACTTAAGGAGTTCAAATAGTTTAAGCACACACGAGTAAGGCTATATCACAACAGACCGATATAACCATACCCAAGAAAAACACACAAAAGCAAGAAACTCCTCACAAAAACAAACAAGGAAAAACACAGATGTGTCTAACACTACATGTCTACTGGTGCGAAGAACTAGCACCGGGTTGGAGGGTGATCATTAGGATGTCATCGGTGCTTCCACTACTGGAGGCTCCATCCTCCCATGGAACAAAAGGCTCCTGCTCTGCACAACGGGACTCCAAGAACCTGGCCTCAGCAAGGGACTGGCGGATGATCGCTGGTCTAGAGGTGCTCTTGCGCGTGGTGATCTTCATGTTGTGGCAAACATGACGAAGCTTGGGGCGGCAGATCTAACCCGGGCAATCTTGAGCTAGCGCATATCCTCCTCCATGGCGTCCAACTCCTGATGAAGCTCCAAGATCTTCATGTTGTTCTGCACCATCCCACGGTGCACCAGCTGGTGGAAGTCGACACAGGCAGAGTCGTATGCAGCTACCATGTGTGCCAGGTGCACAATAGAGGTGTCATCCTCCTTGTCGGTGCCTCTGAAGCTGGAGTAGACGAAAGGATCCTAGCGACGAGTGTGGAAGCGGTAGGGAGTGTGCTACAGCTCTCCATGGTAACGCTGGTGAAGAATGCCGATGGCCAGAAGAGCAGCATTTTGGCATGCGGCGGCAAAGGTGTCTCCTCTTGCCGTAGCGGTCAATGAAGTGCAGTGGGAGGAGCTGGCAAGGAGCGCAGTGTGACCTCCCAAGCAGCTCGAGGAGAGTCGACATCACCATCAACTATAGGCACCTCAGTACTATGGGCACCGGTGAGCTCCCCACAACGTCCCCTTCCCGTTGTGCCCCTCGCTGGAGTCCACCATGCTGCCATGCACCGGCATGCCTTGGCTCCCATGCCTCCAGTGCTGGCCGCCTCCTCTGCCGATGTGGCCATCTGCGTAGCGCGCCCTGTCAGCACAATCGCTCGCGTGGCTGCCCACGTGTGCGACTCGCGTGGCACCATTGTGGGGCCACTTTGTTGGTCTCACCTCAAGGCTGAAACCTGGGGCCCACATGTCAGCTCTTCCTCTCTCTCTCCGGTCACTGACGCAATAAACATGATTTTACCAATAGAAAAATAATTCAATAATTCAGAAATCTCCATTTAAATTATATTTAAACTTCGGATGGCCTTATCTCGGTCATATGAACTCCAAATTGACTCGTTCAAGTCTCAAAATTTTTGTTAAATCATGAAGAATCCAAATATGTGCTTTGATTGTACTGTTTTGGCCTTTTGCTTAGTTTTTAGCCTTGTTTTGTGTGTCTTGTGTAGTTTCTGGCAGATCGGAGAAGACCGTGTTTGCCGCTGAAGATTTCGGAAGACCGTTTTGTTGAGCAAGGAAAGTCAAACCGCTCTCCTTGAGCATATTGAATCCCAGTTTGTGAAAACTATGTTGATATAAATTATTGCATTCGCTTCATTAAAAATTCCCCACATACATAACTGTTTTATTTGGTAATTCCTAAATTCCTTGTTATGACCTTATTACTTGTATATTGTTTACCTTTGATAACCCTAGGTAATAAAAACCAACTAGTGAGAACTCTATATGTGGTGCTTACTAGAAATTCTAGGTTTATGCTTAGCCATACATAATTCGAAACAACCTAGTTGTTTTGTAATGATCTAGACTTTGGGAATAATTACAATCATGCTTAATGTTGGAAAGTGGCTGACTAGCTAGGACATGTTGGACTCTCATTCAAAATTCCCCACACTCTGTTTTCAGCTAGGCTAGAGGTACTTGGGTTGTTTTTAGTTAGTTGTACCTCGGCCATCATAAGGACCGGTCTTCGGGCTTATCTCCAGAACTTTTTTGGCCTAGCAATGTACCCAAGTTAGAGCTTTTCTCCAGAACTTTGGAAGGCTGGAATCATGATACTTCGAGTAGGCAGTTTAGCCTGGGTTAAGGCCGGTTTGCGTGGGTGCGCAGCCGTGATAATAATACTGACTAGATTAGGATCGTGCTTTAAAATGTGCTCTAGATCTAAAAGGTTTGAAAGACAGCTTTATGAAAAATTCAGCCCTACAATATTATACCTTGTACCCCTTTGAATTATGTGCATTTCTGGGTATGTCTTGCTGAGTACTGTGGGTGGTACTCAATCTTGCTCAACACCTCTCTTCAAAAGGAGCTTTGGAGATGAAGTCCTTGGTGGAGTCATGGCTTATACCCCAGTTGAGTGCCTATGAAGATGGAGCCATAGGCCCACTAGTCCGCTACTGTTTTATTTTGTTTGTCAGGCTTTATGAGCCTTTGTAATAATGTAAATACTATCGATATAATAAAGATGTGTCTTTGTATCAATTTTGTTGTAGTGTACCCCGGCTTTTCCTAGGACGGGGATCAATGCACTAGCGATTGGGGGAAACGGTGTTTTTCCCGGTCGTGACACTTGGATCAATTGGCTTGTCCTATGGTCAAGGAGGCTCTAATACCAACTTGCAACATTCGAAAAGCACACAACCATTTCCATTCGTAAGTTCATTAATCCTCCTCACAGGAGGCGAGCTACACAATACAAAGTTGTTTAATATCAGAGTACATCAGCAGAATCATAAATAAAGTACTTATTACATGGGCGACCAAAGGCCCAGCATAACAATGATAACCAAATAAGACGGCAAAGTAAAAAGGCTAGGGACCAAGCCTGGCGAGAGGAATGAGATAGACGTTGAAGCTTTCATCTCCAAAGCAGTCTTCATCTGGATGGGGAAAATTGAGCAAGAATGAGTACAACCAACGTACTCAACAAGTCACACCCAAAAATGCATAATTAATGAAAAGGGCGTACAAGGGGAATAGTTCATATGGCTATTTTGCAGCAAACCAGCATATTTAAAGAGTTTAGGATTTTTAAGGCATTTTTAGAATAGGATTCTATGTCTACTATCAGATTTATAACCAAGGCCGCGAATACCACGTGAACCTATCTTAAACCAGACCTACCAGACCAAACCAGGTCACTCATCAACTTTTAACCCTTTAAACCATGGTATCAAATTATAGGAGAGGAAACCACTAACTTAGGTACATTGCTAGGCTTGCCCATAACCGAGGGCGTATCTATTAAAATAGATTATACTCTGGCCAGAGGTGTACATCTTTACCCACAAGACACAACTCCCTCACGTGTTCCCACGTGCCCCATACCACCACGGTATTTGGATAGAAGCCGTGACATAACCCTTCACTCAGCCCAACCTTAGCCAAAAGAATAGACACCGACCGCCGTCTCCCGCCAGGCACCCTGGGTCGAGTAGACATGGTTCATGCCTGGCATCTTGGTCCCCTAGTATCCTTCATTTGTCAGAAACGTCTGTCCACAACCAGACTTCATTTGCCTACATCCGTGTTCCTTCGCCTAAGACTGGTCTAGGCCACGGGTTAAGCCTTACCCATTAGACATGTGGTAGTACGGTCTATGCTTTGCAACAGAGGCCTGAAAATTGGTCCTTATGATGGCCGAGGTGCGAGTAACAGAACCAACCATACACCTCGAGCCTAGCCGAAAATAGGGTTTTGGGGAAGTTTTGAATAGATGAGATTCAGTCCAGGCAAACCAGCCATTTTCCCCACAATAACCCAGAATGACAATGTTGTTCCCAAAGTCAAATTATTGAAATGTCTATAAAGTTGCTAATTAATTAGAGCTAAGCATAAACCTACAATAGCGAGTTTGCATCACATATAGAACACAAATACTAGCAGGTTTTTGTTACCTATGGTTGTCAAAGAATTATATACAAATAATAAGGTTCAATCAAGGTATATAGGTACGGCTAGATAAAACAGTTATTATCATAGGAATTTTAATAAAGAGATATGTAATAATTTAAATAAAAGTAATTTAAAAACATGGGTCATCAATATGAAAAAGGAATGGGTATGACTTGCCTTGCTCGCAACCAAACTCTTAAGCGTTGACCTCGTGAACAGGAGGAGGAGAAAGTGGTGACCCTCACCCCAGCGAGCATAGCGAGGAAGCGGCGAACACGGCGTCGGCGGTGAGGTCGGAGCGGCAGTCGGCATTGGGTCATCGAGGTCGGCGATGTTCCAGCGGCCTCTAGGCTTGGTGAAGAATTCATTTTTGAATAAATCCTTTGTGTAAATATACTCTCTGAAATTTTCTCGGATTTTACAGAGCTCTAGAATTAATTTTAACATTACAAAGATCATTTTTGGTAATTATTTCAACAAATTCCAAATTTCTTTTCTCAGGTCATTCCTAGCCCAATCCCCTTGTAGCTTTCGTTTCTGCCTAGACTCAGGTTGTCTTCCCGAATCCCTAATTCCCTGAAAGTCCGATCCCGGGGAATTCCCTTAAATTCTGAATCTGGAGTTCTCGAATATATTCAATTCTGAAATCCTAAAATCCATGTATTTCATTGGCTCCCAAAAACTCCCTTCCTTTGAAATTAATTCCTTTTGAAAATAGACCCAAACCCTCGAAAATCTTCCCATTCCCAATTGAGGTTCCAATAATCCTTTGATTTTTCCCTAATTTCCACTATTCTAAATAATCCTGCTAATCCAAAGCTTTCCCCAAATATCCCTTTTCCTGTTGAATTAAATCCCATTTGTTTCCTCGAAATCCAAATTCTATTGAAAATAATTCAAATCCCTAGACATTTCGAGCTTTTCCAATTTCTAGATTCCATAAAATATTTCCAAGTTTTCGATTCCCAAAACCAATATCCAAATATTTGAAATATTCCGAATGTTTCCCCAAATTTTAATAATCTAAAATAATCCTTTGATTCCCTGAAATCCTCCTAAAATTCCAAATTTGAAATATTTCCAGAAAACACTCTTTTCTTCCTTTTCTTTTCTCCCTTTTTCCTTTTCCCCCTTTCTTTTCTTTTTTCCCTTCTTCTTCGTCATTCCTTCTTCTTCTTCCTCCTTTCACCTTTCCTCCTCTCTCTCTCTCTAGCCTAGGGGCCGAGCCAGCCGAACCCGAGCTGCCCCTGCCGCTCTAGCTCGGCTTGCACTCCTCCTGGCCTTGACCTACACCGCTGCCACTCCGCCCTGGCCCGGTCCACCGCCGCCACGCCTTGGCCCACGTGCATCCCAAGGCACCGCCGGACTCCGCCACATGCCCTAGCCCCCACCCCTATAAATAGTGGCCGGCCTACCTGCCCCCCCCCCCCGGCTACCTCCTCTCTCGCCCGCCACCCTAGCCATCGTTGCCGCACTGCTCTTGTCACGCCGTCGCCAGAGGCTCGCATCACCATTCATCCATGGTTGTCGTCGTTGTCACCGGTGTTGTCTTTGCCTGCCAATGGTGAGCCCGAAGCCGGTGCCCACCTCTGTTCCCCAACTCTGGCGTCGATAGCTTCCTCTTCCCCTCTGCACGCCGTCATCGCCGTCCACATCTAATCCCCGACAGCCCCTTTTCTCCTTCATTGCCGAGCACCTCCGGTCATCACCGACGCATCGCCGCCGCACCGCCGTTGGTCCCCATCGTTGTCGCCCTCCGCTGCCGAATGTCGCCGCAGCCGAGCACCCTGGGTGCCGGTGTCACTCCATGATGTACGCTCGGGGCTCGTCCTCCCCTATGCCACTGCCGGGTAGGTCCCGCCGGCCTCCCCTCCTCTGTGCCACCGCCATGTGGGCCTCGGCCAGTAGTTTTCTCCCCTGTGTGTGACAAGCGGGCCCCATGCTTTGATTCCCAAGAAATCCAAGCCATTGGATCGTCCTGATAAATTTGAGTCCTTAGATCTTCATAAAACCTCTAAAAAGTCTAGGCCATCCAATCTCCTCAGAGCATTCTCAGCTACTGGATCTCCTTAATCCACCCCGATGCCACGTCAGCCCTAGTGGCTGAGTCAGCAACCACCTTGGCCTCCTCTGCTCATGTGACATCCATGTCAGCCAGTCCATAGCCCCACTCCATCCTCTGGTCCATGGACCTAGTCCACAAGAGCCAAGCCACTGACAATGGGTCTCACTCATTTATCCATTCAAAAATAATTCCTTTAATAATTATTTTCCGAGAGAATATTTTGAGAATATTTTCTTTTCTATTTCTTTTTGGATTTCTCTGAATTCAATCTTCCGGAGGCCGTAACTTTTCCATCCAAACTCCGATTCAACCCGTTCTTCTTCCTAAATTCATCTAAAATCATTATCTACATGTTTATGTACTTTTTATGTACTATTTATTTGGAGTTTCTTAGGAGTTTTCCTCATTTTGCGCGTAGTTGAGTCGTTTCATCGTTTCGAGATGTCGCGAAGTACGCAGAAGAGTTAGGAAGATCATCTAAAGACTTTTCCATTGCAAGGCAAGTCACACGACAATCTCCTTGAGCATGTGGATCCCATTTATGAAAACTATTTTATTTTAATGATATTGCATGCAATGCTTTGAAATGTCATTATTTACGGGTATTTATATTATTATCCAATATTCTTTGATTATGGCTGTGAATTGATATTGATACCTATACCTTGATGCCCTGGGTAATTAATATTGACTAGATGGATGTCTAATTATTGATCTAGCTAGATTATATAGGTTTTGCTTAGCCATGCCTAGAAACTCTAGCGTCATTTTATGTGGGGAAAACTATTGATTCACCAGTGATTACTTAATGGAAAATGGCTATCTTTTCATGACGGTTGGTCGTGGTTGGTTAAATAAACTTGCCAACTAAAACTTGACTAATGGTGGGTTGTGAGCACATGGAATGATGATGTTGCTAGTGGTGCTCATGACAATTAAGGATCGGTTCACGAGCTACTTGTTGCGAAGCAATACTGTACTAACCTCAAGCTAGAATGGGTAATGGCTTGACTGGACATGTAGCGAGTTCAACAGGAGGCCCCACAGTGTGTTGTGGCTGTGTCAATAAGACCACCATGGTAGTTGTCAATAAGTCCATGTTTTGGGCATTGGACCGTCTCCCTTCCTAGGAACCTAATCAACCCTACCAGAGACAAGTGGTTCAGTAGGTGGATCTTCTGTTAGGTGAGTTGCATGAAAGGTCTTGTCATAGTTTCCCCCTTTGCAGTACCATGGTGGTATTTTGGGGCATGGTGACATGTGTGGAACCGTGTCTTGTGAGTAAATTGGTACACGTCTGGCTAGAGTAAAACTATTTGAATAGCCGTGCCCGTGGTTAATGGGTGGCCTAGCAAAGTTTTTTGTGATTAGTCCCACACTACTTATTAATGGTGATAAATGATAGAATTTTGATAGCTCCAGTTTGGAGGGTTTTGGTTTGGGCCTGAACTGCATTACAGTGCTATTCAATGATTGGTTTAATATTGATTAATAATTTAACTATATTGTTTTAAAGAGTTTTTTAAATGCAAATGTTTTAAATGTTGTTTATGCAAATAAGCCATACTATGCCTTTCCTTTGGAATTCCTATTGCATTACTTTGCATTCCTTGTGTGGCTTGTTGAGTACGGTGGGTGGTACTCAGTCTTGCAATATTACCATCGTCAGAGTGAAGATTTGCAAGGAGGACAAGTTTTGTTGTTTGGCTTATACCCCAGTTGAGCTGCCTGTGGGCTTGGTGCTGTAGCTTCGCTAGGATTGCCGTTCCGCTGCTGATTTCTTCTGTGTGAGGACTAAGTGCCTCTTTCGTAAGTATTTATCTTTATTATGTTTTGGTTATGTTTATCAAATTGTTGATTTGTGTACCTCGATTGATTCCTAGACGAGGATTTATGCACAAATTATCTTTGGAAATTTTGGTGAATTTTTAGGCGTGACAAGTAATCCCCCCATTTAATTGACTTGTGGCGGTCGGGGTCACGAGAATAGCGGCGGTGGCGGCACGGGTTGCCGAGAGGGAGATAGAGAGAGAGAGCGGTGGGAGGTGAGGGAGAACAGGTAGGAACCACCTGTCATTGGCTTGGAGCAAGGCGAGTGTGGCTGGGCCGGCCCAGGAGAGGGGCAGGCGCAGGCGAGGCTGGCCGCAGGGGGGAGAGAGAGAGGGAGATGGGCTGAATCGGTCCCGAGGAGAAAAGGATTTTCTTTTTAGCTTCTTAATTACAGAAAAGCTATAAATTGTTGTTGTGGCTTAAAAATTAGTTATTGTGCTCTAAAAATTCTATAAAAATTGAGGATGGATTTTAAGGCATGGGGAATTTAAGTAAAATACCCACAAGCCAATTAAGCTCAATCTTGGTGATCTTTTAATTGTTGAAGGATCTTTTAGGATTTTTAATATTTCTTGAAATGCATTAAAACAGAATTTATAAATTAGGGTGACTTCAGGGTGTTGCATATTACTTCTGGACAGAGGGGTTTCCTCTCAGTCTTTGTGAACAAAAATGGAGAAAAACTTGTTTTTATACTTGGGCGGCAAGTGGTGTGCATAAGGAGTTAGTTGCACACTAATAAGGGGAGTGTTCACCCGAGTCGATTAAGGACTGAACTCTAACTCATATTTACAGTGCAACCACTCGTGCTAGTATGGGATGGCCTTAGCTCATTAAGTTGCTTAATATTTAGCCTCGCATTTTGGTAGGCCAGAGTAGTATGGATTAAGTTGTTGAATTGACTCAAAGGAACTACCTATCAACCCGTAACAGCGTAGGCCTGTATGTCTGTCCAATACAATGGTGTTGTGCCTCGTGGGGAACCAGTTGTTCGACGAAAATCCCAGTCGGGACCACTTCTCTCTTGGATCCCATGTTAGCCAATTTGTCTACAGCATCGTTATATTGTCGTAAGACATGAGTTATCTCCAACCCATCGAACATGTTTTCCAGCTTTCTAACCTCCTGACAGTACACCGCTATAGTGTCGTCAAGACATGTCCAGTCTTTCATAACTTGGTTCACCACGAGTTGAGAGTCCCTACGTACAACCAGTCGGCAGATGCTGAGTGATATAGCAATACAGAGCCCGTGGATGAGTGCCTTGTACTCGGCGACGTTGTGGGAAGCCAGAAAGTGAATCTGGAGAACGTACTTGAGTTTTTTGTTGGTGGGTGACGCCAGTACGACACCGGCCCCAGCGCCACCGATCCGTAAAGAACCATGGAGGTACATTGTCTAGTACTCTAGCTTGTATGTTGTTGTAGTCATCTGAACTTCTGTCCACTCGGCCACAAAGTCAGCTAGAGCGTTTTTCAAACCGAACGGCATAGTAATGTAGCAATATGCTCCAAACGGCGTGATGAAAGAAGTTTTTAGGCAGTCCTCCTCCTTCAAGCTGATTTGATGATATCCCAAATAACAGTCGAGAAAGCTAAGAAGTTCGCACCCCGTGGTTGAATCCACCACCTGATCAATTCTCGGTAGACCAAATGGGTCTTTGGGGCACACCTTGTTCAAGTCGATGTAGTCGACGCACATGCACCATTTACCGTTCTTCTTCCAGACCAGGACTAGGTTTGCCAGCCAATCCGGGTGGTAGACCTCTTTAATGAACCCGGCTACGAGGAGCTTGGTTATCTCCTCCCAAATAGCATCTTTGTGGTCCTGTGTGAAGCGCCATAGCCATTGCTTGAATGGCTTGGCATCTGTCTTGACGTTGAGGACATGCTTGATCACCTCCCTTGGTACCCCAAGCATGTCGGAAGGTTTCCAAGCGAAAATATCCCTGTTTGCCTAGAGAAAGGTGACGAGCGTGTATTCCTGTTTGGGATCGAGTCTGGTCCCGACTAGAGCAGTCTTGGAGGGGTCGGAAGGGTCCCGGGGATCTTCTTCGTGTCAGAGTCTGCTGAAATTCCTGACTTTGCTGCTTTTTTCACCGGAACTTAATCGTCCTTGATTTTGGTTGTAACGGCTTGCCGAATGCTGTTGCATCCGACTGCCGCTTCTTGAGATTGAGCCAACTCGCAGCTCTCCTTGTCGCAGGTGAAGGCTTGCTTGACATCGCTGCGAACGGAAAGAACTCTGGCTGGCCCAGGCATCTTGAGCATCATATAGGTATAGTGTGGCACCGCCATGAATTTGACAAGCGCCGGTCGTCCGAGTATCGTGTGGTACGTAGTCTTGAAATCGGCGACCTCGAAGCAGATGTTCTCTGTGCGGAAGTTATCCCGCGTGCCAAAGGTGACTGGCAAAGTTATCTGTTCAAGAGGTGTTGAAGATAGGCCGGGGATTACCCCGTGGAAGGGCGTCGTACTCGGCCGCAGCTCTGAACGAGGGATCTTCATCTCATCCAGGGTCTTGGCGAATAGAATATTGAGAGCGCTGCCTCCATCTATGAGAACCTTCTTCAGCTTGATGCTCTTGACGATCGGATCCAGGACGAGTGGATAGCGTCCTGGGTGTGTAAACCAATCAGGGTGATCTGCGCGGTCAAATGAGATGGGTGTCTCTGACCAACGCAAATATTGGGGGGCGTCTGCTGTAGAGACCAAGTTGACGTCACGTGCTGTTAGCTTCTCCTTCCGCTTGGACTCGTACGCAAATGGCCCTCCGAAGATGTGGTTGAGCTCAGCCTGGGGATCTTGATAATCGCCGGCTGCGCCCAAATCTGGATTGTCTTTGTCCTTGTCAGTGCCAGATGTTGAAGCCTGCTCGGAAGCAAACCTCTTGAGCATGAAGCAATCCTTGGCCGCGTGTTTTCCCTTGGGATGAAAGGGGCAAGGCCCGTTCATCACTTTCTGGTATTCATTGTTTCTTGGGGGTCGCGACCGAGTACGCTCCACGTTGGCCACCAAGTTCTCCGACTTTCGCTTGCGGCTGCCGGATTTGTTCTGTGTTGGCTCATCATTGGGTTTCTGGTCCTTCTGTCGGGTATCTTTCTTGTCATCAAGGGACAGAGCGACCGCTTCGGCCAAGTCGGCATACTTGTTTGCCATGTCGAAGAGAGCCCTGACAGAGGCGGGAGGTTTCCGAGTGAACTTGGCAATGAACGGGGGCATCTTTGACTCCCTTGCGGAAGGCAGCGATGACGACCTCGTCCTTGATCATTGGGATCGAGTTGCGCTTCTCGGAAAACCTTTTGATGAACTCACGAAGAGACTCGTTCTTCCTCTAGTGTAGCTGATAGAGATCGTGCTCGGAAGACGACCTCTCATAAGTCCCCTAGAAATTGGCAATGAAGCATTCCCGGAGTTCTCCCTAGGAACCGATTGACCGCTTTGGGAGCCCTGTGAGCCATGTCCTCGCCGAGTCAGCCAGGGCGACTGGGAGGTAGTTAGCCATGGCCTTGTGATCACCTTCGGCTGCTCGGATTGCCAGAGTGTAGACCATGAGCCCAAACTCGGGATTGGTCTTGCCGGCATATTTTTCGATTCCTGTAGGCTTGAAACCCAACGGCTAGTCGACCTGTTGTAGCTCCTAGGTGAAGGTTGGTACATCTTCATCTGCATGAGGGCTCCAGCTCCGATTACGGCAGTTAAACCCCTCGTGGTGGAGGCCAAAGCGTGCATTCTTGTCCTCCAGTCGGCGGCACTCGTCGTCTTCGCATTCGCAGCGCCGTGCATTGATATCCTGGCAGAGGTCGCGTCGCAGATGGCTTCGGAGATCTTGGTTGTTGTGGCAGTCGTTGGACGCCGCTGATTGTTGTTGTTAGGGTTGCCGAGAGACATCTAGCGTTACTCCACCTTGCGGCTAACTAGAGCCAGCCGCCCGGCGTCGCGTTGATGCGGACGAGACCGCTGTTGGAGAACCCGACCGGTTGGTCGGTATGAGGGTGTCGCCCGACTGTTGGTGCTGCTGACATGCAGCAGCGGTAATCATGGCTTTGATCCTTGTGATAGTCAGGGTGGCCTGGTGATCAGGCCCAAGCTGGAGTGTATCCAATAGAGTTGCAACGGCCACGACGTTCTGTTGAGGCGTGACGAAGACGTCGTGGTTGCCAACTTGAGTTTGGAGGATTTGTTGCTGAGCGGTTCGCCCAGCCCTGCGTAGCTCGTCGTTACGAGCGTCGCGCTCGGCCTCCTATTGTTGTCGTAGTCAGCGGGCCTCCTCCTCTTGCTGCTCGCGTAGTCGATGCGCCTCTTGAGTGGGAGTAAGAGCCTTTGGACGCCATGAAGACTTCGCGGGGCAGGAAGAAGCTTGCCAAACTGCAGTCGAAACTGCTGTTCAAACTGCTGTCCGACTTGGAGTTGGAATCAGAGTAGTTGATTGGTGTGATCACGACTCCGACCTCTCTAGATCCAATCTTGAGTGGCCCTAGGCATATCCGAGTTGGACCTTAGGGGATCGGTTTTGCCGCATCGGATCCCAGTCGGCTGCGCCAGAAGCAGAGCCGACTGGAGGTTAAACGCCACCGCTGGCTACCGCACTGACTGGCCTAACAGCCAGCAGCTCTCCACCGCTGATATCTTCGGGAGCTCCCTAGTGGAAGTTCAAGATTTCCAAGAAGTAAGCAATCTTCAATCTTCTAAGCAATCTTGAGTAAAGTGATAGTATCTTCCTATTTGACTCACTATGCAGGAAGTGAGTTAACATTGATCCCAAGAGGACTGTGCCATCTGCTCCTGTTACCGAGCCATCCCCAGCCGAGCCAGCGCCGATAAGTTCTTCTAGCGAGCCAAAGGCTGCCTCAACCGCAGAAGCTGAATCAGTCCCGATAGCAGGACCACTAGTGCCGGCCGACCAAGGGGCGAGTGCTGGAGCTGCTACTCCAGCCCCTGAGCAAATCGCTGAAGCCCCAGCAGCCACCAAGCCCAGGGCCAGGACCCCATCGACACTCATATCGTCGTCATCTTCCGATGAGGTAGACATCCCCCGGCTCAAAGCCCCTCCTCAGAACTTCCCGAGAACGTTCCATTGGGTATCCCCTGAGAGAGTCACGGAGAGCTACAAGCATGATGAACAAGCCGCGTCAAGGGATTGTGAAGTTCTTCTTCGTGCTGCAATCGCCGCGTCTAGGGGAGTTCAGGTATGTAGCAAATCTTGCCATGTTGAGTTCTTGACGGTTCTCCTTAATCTGGTACTCCGCCATTTGACTCTGTTTTACTCTGTTTTGCTCTGAGCAGAAGATTGTTGACCGCTCGGAGAAAGTGAACAAGGTCCTGACCCAGCTTGCCCCCCATCTCCAACGACTAGGCCAACTCCAGGCTGCTAAGGACATCCTGGAACGGACTAGCCAAGACAAGGAAACTTGGCTAAAGGGAGCAATAGATTAGCTCAGGGATGAAAAGTGGGCTCTAGCCGAGAAGATCAGAAGTAAGTCTTCTACGTTATCCTCCTGAGTAAATCCCGAGTATATCTCTCTAGCTTTGTTGATTCCCGACTGCCTTGTTGAGTTCTGACTACAATCTCAAGTTCTTGACTATTCTGATTTGCAGCCCTCGAAGTCGAATTGAAAACCCAAGCAGAGGAGAGGAAACAACAAGTGATTAAGCTGAAGGAAGTTGAGAAGGCCAAAGCCGAACTGGAGAAGGCCAAAGCTAAAGTGGAGGCCGACTATGCGAGTAAGCCTCCTCCCTGACAATAACCTTATCCAGTCTTCTTCTTGCTCCGACTGCATTTTTTGGCTAACAAGTATACTTATCAATGAATCTGAATAGCTTTGAAAGCCAATGCCTAGACCCGATTCAACGTCTTTATAGAGGAGATCAAGGTTGTCAAAGAGTCACGGGAAATTCTTGCCGAATCGGTGAAAGGGCTCCTTGACATTATGCAGCCTCACCATGCTGCAACCAGCTCCAGTACAGTCTCCTAGGTGCAGGCATGCCTTAGCGAAGCCCCAAGCATCTTGAAAAGTACTCGGATGAGCGTGTCGCTGTTGGTGTTGCCCAAACCCTCACTATGACCAAATCGATTTACCCTAGGGTAGATATCGAGGCCATTGGTGAGGGTTTTGCCAAAGAGACAACACCCGAAGAGGCACTGGAGTTGATTAGCCAAGCAAGGCCAACTACAGAGGCAATCACAAAAGACCTGGGAATGTAGAAACAAAGCGATTATGCAGTTGGTGTATATATAACTTTGGTGAAAGCATGTATATATCTTGTAAAATGTTGCCGAGTACTTGCTTTTTCTTAGTTGTCATTAGCTTCACGCGACTATGTAGTCTGCGCCGAGTAGATCGATAGGAACTTTAAGAAAAAGCGTTCACTTCTAAAAGCTATACTCGGGCAAACTTGACATAATCATTGTAAAACTTCATAACTTAGATAAAACAAGCTTGTATTTTATTAACAAGGCACATAATACATGCAGCCCCAACTCACTACTCGGTTGAAACAAGTGATGTAGTGAGTTAAAGAAAAGACTTTGTACATATATATATAGGAAATACAAAACTCAGGTATAGAAAGGACGTAGCTGTTCTATATTCCATGAGTTGCTGATGAGGGCACCGTCTTCAGTCTTCAGTCGATAGGCGCCCGGTCGTGTCACCTTAGCGATAATGAACGGCCCTTTCCACAGAGGGGATAGTTTATGCCTGTCTTTGGTGGTTTGTACTTTTCTCAAGATGAGATCTCCCACCAAAAAGGCGCGGCCAAGGACATTTCAACTGTGATAACGACGCAGGCCTTGAAGATACCTTATCGACTGGATAGTTGCGATATCCCTCATTTCCTCCAACTGATCGAGTTCGACCAATCAGATTTTGTTTGATTTATCTTCTGAGTGGGCCCGAACTCGCAGATAGCCGAACTCCAACTCAGTTGGTAACATAGCCTCAGCACCATAGACTAGGAAGAAAGGGGATTGCCCTGTTGCCCGACTAACCGTGGTTCTTAGAGACCAAAGAACGGATGGGAGTTCTTGTACCCACCGCCCTACATATGGTTGTAGTCAGTCAAACACCCTAGCCTTGATACCTTGTAAGACCATGCCATTAGCACGCTCGACCTGTCCATTACTTCGTGGGTGTGCCATAGAAGCATAACAGATCTTGATGCCAAAATTGTCACAAAAATCTTGAAATACGCTACCGTGAACTGAGTACCGTTGTCCGTTATGATTCGGTTAGAAACCCCAAATCGGTATAAAATACTCATGATGAAGTCCATTGCTCGTGCTACTATTATCGTAGTAACGGGTTTGCCTCAATCTACTTTGTGAATTTATCCACTGCGATGAACAAATATGTGAACCCTCCTGGAGTTTTTTTGAGCGGCCCGACCATGTCGAGTCCCCAAACTGCAAAGGGCCAAGAAAGTGGAATTGTTTGAAGTTTTTGAGCTAGAAGATGTGTTGATCTTGCATAGAATTGGCATCCCTCGCATGTGTGAACTATGTGTCTTTAGCATCTGTTACTGTAGTCGGCTAGAAAAAACCCTACCTATAAGCCTTTTCGACTAACTTCCTGGATGCGGCATGGTTGCCATAGATACCCGAGTGGATCGATCACAGAATCTACTTGCCCTCCTCGGGTGTGACGCAGTGTATGAGGACCCCGGATGCGCTTCTACGGTATAGGTCTTCTCCGACTACAAGGAAACATTTGCTTCAACGCTTGATCCATTCGGCTTCACTGCGTTCTTCTGGGAGTTCATCGTCCAAAAGGAAATTGAGAACTGGAGTCCGCCAATCTTGAGAGATGATTAGTGCTTTATTTGTCGCCAGGGTAGGTTCAGCCCCCGACTATTCAAGCACTGGTTTCTTCTTGACTGATGGCTCCAGTAGTTGTTCAACAAAGATCCTAGTCGGGACCACTTCTTGTTTGGATCCCATGTTGGCCAATTCGTCTGCAGCATCATTGTATTGTCATAATACATGAGTTATCTCTAGCCCGTCGAACTTGTTTTCCAGCTTTCTGACCTCCTGACAATACGCCGCCATAGTATCGTCAAGACATGTCCAGTCTTTCATGACTTGGCTGACCACGAGTTAAGAATCCCCGCACACAACTAGTCGACGGATGTCGAGTGATATGGTGATGCGGAGCCTATGGATAAGTGCCTCGTACTCGGCCACATTGTGGGAAGCCAGAAAGTGAATCCGGAGGATATACTTGAGTTTTTGCTAGTGGGTTTCGCCAATGGGTGACATCAACACAACACCAGCCCCCGTGCTACCGATCCATAAAGAACCATCGAAATACATCGTCCAGTACTCTAGGTTGTTCGTGTTTGTAGTCGTCTAAACTTCTATCCACGCGGCTACAAAGTCAGCTAGAGCTTGAGATTTGATTGCTGTCCATGGTTGAAAAATGATGTCAAACGCCATTAACTCGAGTGCCCATTTAGCGATTCTGCCAGTGGCCTCGTAATTGTATAGGACATCCCCGAGTGGATATGACATGACAACAGTGACTTGATGTGACTGAAAATAGTGCACCAACTTCTAGACAGTGATGAGTAGGCCATATAATAGCTTTTGGACTTGAGAATGCCTCATCTTGGAGTCGGCTAGGAACTCGCTGACGAAGTAGACTGGCCATTGAAATATCTATATATGACCTGGCTCTGATCTCTCGACTACTAGCACCGTGCTGACTACCTGAGTGGTTGCCGCCAAGTATAACATTAGCGGTTCCTGGGCCATAGGTGACACCAACACTGGTGGTGATGTGAGAAATTTTTTGAAGTCTTCGAAGGCTTGCTGGGCTTCGGGTGTCCATTAAAAATTATCCGCTTTCTTTAGTAGTTTGAAAAGGGGCATGCCCCATTCACCGAGTCGGGAGATGAATCGGTTGAGTGCTGCCATACAGCCTGTCAGCTTTTGGACGTCGTTCTGGCTAGTTAGGGGTGCCATGTTCATGATAGCATTAATTTTTTCTAGATTGGCCTCGATGTGATACGATGAAGCCGAGTAGCTTTTCGGACGGTACACCAAAGGCGCACTTTTCCGGATTCAACTTCATCTTGAATCTCCGAAGGCTTTGGGAAGTTTCTTCCAAATTAGCGATGAGGTCTTCTTTGGACTTTGTCTTGGTCACCACATCATCGACATATGCCTCCACATTGCACCCGAGTTGAGTGTGTAAACACCGCTGAATTGCTCGATGGTATATTGCTCTAGCGTTTTTCAACTCGAACGGCATAGTGATATAGCAGTATGTTCCAAACGGCGTGATAAAAGAAGTCTTCGGGCAGTCCTCCTTCTTCAAGCTGATTTGGTGATATCCCGAGTAACAGTTGAGAAAGCTGAGAAGTTCACACCCCGCAGTTGAATTCACCACCTGATCTATTCTGGGTAGACCAAATGGATCTTTGGGGCACTCCTTATTTAAGTTGGTGTAGTCGATGCAAATGCGCCATTTACCGTTCTTCTTCCAGACTAGGACTGGGTTTGCCAGCCAATCCGCATGGTAGACCTCTTTGATGAACCCGGCTGCAAGGAGCCTGGTTATCTCCTTCCGAATAGCATCCTTGCGGTCTTGTGCGAAGCGCCATAGCCGTTGTTTGACTGGCTTAGCATCCGGCTTGACATTGA
Organism: Oryza meyeriana var. granulata; assembly: GCA_003991445.1. NCBI lineage: Eukaryota > Viridiplantae > Streptophyta > Magnoliopsida > Poales > Poaceae > Oryza > Oryza meyeriana. The sequence continues at coordinate 64,182 of RYFJ01002981.1, read as the reverse complement.
GGGAATGCTCGATCACCTCCTTTGGTACACCAAGCATGTTGGAAGGTTTCCAAGAAAATATGTCCCTGTTCGCTGGAGGAAGGTGACGAGCACGTCTTCCTATTTTGGGTCGAGTCCAGTCCCGACTAGAGCAGTTTTGGAGGGGTCGGAAGGGTCCAGGGGGATCTCCTTGGTTTCAAAATCCGCTGAAATTCCCAACTTGGCTGCTTTTTTGGCCAGAACCTAATCGTCCTCGCATGGAGTTGTAGTGGATAGCCGAATGCTATTGCGCCCGACTGCTGCTTCTTGAGATTGAGCCAGCCGCAGCTCTCCTTGTCGTAGGTGAAGGCTTGCTTCACATCGCTGCAAAGAGAAAGAACTCCTGCTGGCCCTGGCATCTTGAGCATCATGTAGGTATAATGTGGCACTGCCATGAACTTGGCTAGCACCGGCCATCCGAGTATAGCGTGATACGCGGTCTCAAAATCGGCAACCTCGAAGCAAATATTCTCGGTGCGGAAATTATTCCGTGTGCCAAAAGTAACTGGCAGAGTTATCTGTCTGAGTAGAGTAGAAGACAGGCCAGGGATTACCCCATGGAAGGGCGCTGTACTTGGCCATAGCTCTGAACAAGGGATCTTCATCTCGTCCAGCTTCTTAGAGAACAGAATATTGAGAGCACTGCCTCCATCAATGAGAACCTTCTTCAATTTGATGCTCCTGACGACTAGGTCCAGGACGAGTGGATAGCGTCTTGGATGAGTAACCCAATTGGGATGATCTGCGTGGTCAAACGTTATTGGCGTTTCTGACCAACGCAAGTATTAGGGGTGTCTGCTGCAGAGGCCAAGCTGATTTCGCGTGCTGTGAGCTTCTGCTTCCTCTTGGACTCATATGCAGACGGCCCTCCAAAGATGTGGTTGAGCTTAGCCTGGGGATCTTGGTAATCACCGGCTGTGCCCAAATCTGGCTTGTTTTTATTGGCGCCAGATGTTGAAGCCTGCTCAGAAGCAAACTTCTTAAGCATGAAGCAGTCCTTAGCCACGTGCTTGCCCTTTGGATGAAAGGGGCATGGCCCGTTCATCACTTTTTGATATTCATTATTCCTCGGGGGTCGCAGCCTAGTATACTCCACGGTAGCCACCACGTTATCCAACTTCCGCTTATGGTTGCCGGATTTGTTCTGTGTTGGCCCATCATTGTCTTTCTTGTCCTTCTGGTGGGGCTCTTTTTTGTTTTCAAGGGCCTGAGCGACTGCGTCGGCTGAGTTGGCGTACATGTTCGCCATATCAAAAAGAGCCTTGACAGAAGCAGGAGGTTTCTGAGTGAACTTGGCAATGAATGGGGCATCTTTGACTCTCTTGCGGAAGGCGGCGATGATGACCTCATCTGTGATCATTGGGATTGAATTTCGCTTCTCGGAAAACCTCTTGATTAACTCGCACAGAGACTCGTTCTTCCTTTGGTGCAACTTATAGAGATCATGCTCAGAAGATGGCCTCTTGTAAGTTCCCTGGAAGTTGGCGATAAAGTGTTCCTGGAGTTCCCCCTAGGAGCCAATTGACCTCTTTGGGAGTCCTGTTAACCATGACCTCGCCAAGTCGGCTAGAGCGACTGGGAGGTAGTTAGCCATGGCTTTGTGATCTCCTCTAGCTGCTCGGATCGCCAAAGTATAGACTGTGAGCCAGGACTCGGGATTAGTCTTCCCGCCGTACTTCTCGATTCTAGTCAGCTTAAAACCCGACGGCCAGTTGACCTATTGCAGCTCCTGGGTGAAGGCCGGTACTCCTTCATCTACATGAGGAGTCCGACTCCAACTACGGCGGTGAAACCACTCATGGTGGAGGCCGAAGCGCTCATTCTCGTCTTTCAGTCGGCGCTACTCATCTTCCTCTCGTTGATGTCTCACCGAAGATCACGTCGTAGTCGGCCTCGGAGATCCTGGTTGTCCCGTCGGTCATTGTTGGGGTTGCCGAGTGACTCCGTGTGCGGCTAACTAGAGCCGGCTGCTCGGCGTTGTGTCGAGGCAGATGAGACCGCCGTTGGGGAAGCCGACCGGTTGGTCGGCATGAGGGTATCGCTCGACTGTTGGTGCTGCTAACATGCCGTAGCGGTGATCATGGCTTTTATGCTTGCTATAGTCGGGGTGGCCTAGTGATCAGGCCTGAACTGGAGCATGTCCAGTAGAGTTGCAGCGGTTACGACGTTTTGCTAAGGTGTTACGAAGACGTCGTGGTCGCCAACTCAGGTCTGGAGTATTTGTTGTTGAGCAATCTACCCGGCTCTGCACAGGTCGTTGTTGCGGGCGTCACGTTCGGCGTGCAGGCATCTTGCTTCTTCCTCCTGTTGTTCTCGCAATCGACGGGCCTCCTCCTCTTACTGCTCGCGTAGTCGGCGTGCCTCCTGAGTGGGAGTAGAGCCTTTGGATGCCATGAAGACTTCGCGTGGTGGAGAGAAGTTTGCCGAACTGTTGTCCGACTTAGAGTCGGAATCAGAGTAGTTGATAGGGGTGATTACAACTCCGACCTCCCTAGATCCGATCTTGAGCGGCTCTGAGCCGTATCCGAGTCGAACCCCAGGGGATCGGGTTTGCCATGTTAGATGCTGATTGCAGTTATCTGTGGCATTGTTGAGTCCGAATGAGAGATTGACGATCTCCTCCTTTCTTAGCCCGATCTCGGTTGGCTCAAAGCCGAGTCCGAGTCGAATATCAAAAGAAAGAGTTGTCCCGAGACCCGGGCATGTTGAAGATTGCCGTAGCAAATCGACAACGGTTGCCGCAGCATTACTTAGGCTGACCAGCGCGGAGTCAGCTTGGTCCCTGGCTAATCGGATCAGGTCCGAGTCGGACAGGGTGAGGTTGCCGAATTTGTCGGCGACGAAGTCGAGGCTCCTGAAGGTAATTGTTTCCCTGGGGGAAGAAGTTGATGCCGTCAACTCTAGTGATTGGATCCATCAGGCTTGTTGAAGATGATCTCGCCGATGCCCCTACCTGGCACGCCAACTGTCGATGTTTTGTATCGGCAATAATAATATAGGGCTACTCATGAGACCTAAACTTGATGGACTGCAAAGAAACACGAAACAATTTATACTGGTTTAGGCCCTCGAGATGAGGTAATACCCTACGTCCAGTTGTGGTGTATTGCCTTTGAGGTTTTTCTGGTGAGATTTTCGCTTCTGCCCTCAGAGGGCGCCCTGCCTCCCCTTATATACCGAGGGATAGGGTTACAGAGTAGGAATCCCAGTCGGACTCCGACCAAGAGATTTCCTTACAGGAATACAACGTGCCCGACTAGGACTACATCCTTTCCTTGTCATACAAGGTTATGTATGCCGAGTCCTATTGTATCCCTAATTACAAGGTTAGGCTCATCCTATATCCGAGTGGCACAATAGCTTCTCATGAGGTACCCAGGGCCCATGACCTCCACAGTAGGGATGGTATGAATCGAGAACATACCGATCAGGATGCCCTAGTCGTCCTGTGCTTCCTCCATGTGGATGTGGTTCACACGTCCCCTTGCAATGGACGTCATGGTCCTCACCTTCACTGGTATCTGCTAGGCTACCTGGGGTGCAGCCAGGGTGGTCACAGTTCGAACCGGGGTGGTCCCGGTTGGGAACCGAACTGGCGCAACCTAACGCTGGGGGCATGCCCTAGAGAAGTGGCCCTTCTCTCCACATTGGTAGCTATTGAGATTGGTAGGGCCTTGTCCTGGTGCAGGGATGGTGGGAGCTGGCGTACGGACCTTCGAGGTCTAGGGCCGAGCTACAGCTACAGTGGGTGCTGGGGCTACAGGGCGAGGCCGAGGTGCTAGGTACACGTGCCTCCAGGTTTGTGGGGTAGCATTCTTGAACCTCTGTCCTCCCTGCTGCTTGTTCTAGAAAGCGGCTGCCGTGCACTTCCTGTTGGCTTCCACCCTCTGGTTATCTGCCTCAGATTTTAGGGCCTTGTTCACCATGCTCTAGAAGTTGGCATGGTCCTGAATGATCAATGGCCCACATAGGGTGTCGTTTAGCCCACCAAGAAACTTATCGATCTTTTCCTCTTCGTCAGGAATGTCGGCAGGGGCATAGCAGGCCAGCTGGGTGAACTTGTTCAAGTAACCTTGCACGCTCAAGTTGTCTTGCCTGAGGGTCCTAAATTCATCCCTCTTCATCTTCATGATGGCGGCAGGCACGAAGTTCTCCTGGAATGCCACCGTGAATTTTGCCTAGTCGGGCTCTCCAGCTTTGTCCCCTCGAGAGGCTTTGTAAGCGTCCCACCAATCGCTGGCTATGCCGTCCAGTTCTCTAGAGGTGAAACAAACTTTATCCCCATCCCTGTCTTGGATGAGATCTAGCTTCTTCTCCATCATGCGGAGCCAATCTTCAGCTACAGGTGGTTCCTCGGCTTTGGTGAAGACTGGTGGCTTAGTCCTTATGAATTCACCGTAGTTGGATGGTCCGCAGTTCATCTGTGCAGTCAGCCCTGTCTAGGCAGCCTGTCCTCCTGGGGCAGCCTGGCTACCCGAGGCGTAGAGGTTGGCCAAGGTATGCATGATTTGGTTCTAGGTGGCCAGCAGTTGAGCTATTGTTAGATCGGTAGGGGGCAGTAGGGGAACTGGCTCACCGGCGCGTGCAACCCCAGGTCCTGATGCTCGGTGTTCACCATCTGAGAAAAAGAAGGGTGAGGAACCTTCGGGGGGTAGCATGTTTATCTACTTGTTTTATTGGTCTTAGTGCTGTAAAGAAACCAAGTTGTTCACACATAACCATCATGGTCTCTTATTATCATAAGGAAGCTGCACTAGCGCAAAGCTTACATATAGACTAGCTCTCCTACTGCGCACAGCATGCTGCAGGGAGAGATCACACACAAGCCAATACATAAACATGGATGCTAAGCTACCTCAACTGCTCATATCATGCAGTTTGAGGTGATACAACACAGGACTAAGCCTACATGGCTTCTACTACTGTTATCTAAAAGGGGGTGATAAGGGGCAGGAGGTCCCACTATCCAAAAAGGGTCATCCACTTGGGTCCTTTGCGGGGGGTGGCTCGAAGTCGCAGGCTACTCGTCCAGCCAGCTGCTGCGGCCAAAGGTGGATAGCACGGTGCCCTCGCGCCGGTGAAGTCCCACTCCCTGAGTGGGGAACGGTTGTGGCTACGGCTGCGGCCGTGGCTGCGATGGTAGTCAGGGCTGCCGCTGGTGCTGGGCCCCTCTGGGTCACTCAGAGTAGGGTTGTGCCTGGCTTAGCCATGTCCACGCCCACGCCCACGGCCACAGCTGTGACCACGACCACGGCCGTGGGAAGGGGCAGCGTCGTGGGGTGGACGCAGAGGCAGTGCAGCGGGGGCCGGTGGAGACTCATTCAACACATGGGGCTTGATCTCCTCTGGGTCCTCAGAAGTGTCTGAGGTGATTTGGATCACTGCAGAGGAGGGTCCGGCGTGTACTGCCGTGGTGTCCAGGCCTGCTGAAGAGTGTGCCACAAGGGCACAAGTGGTCACCGTTAGTGCAGAGGCGGACATAGCTGTAGTCACCTGAGCCGTGGTAGAGGTAGTAGGTGGTGCAGTGCCGAGAGGGCTCAAGTAGATCGCCCTCAGAGTCAACACCTGCGCTTGCCCCGAGTACTGGCTAGGGGCAAACGCCATCCCCAACAGGAACGGAGCCACACGTGCAGCTGTCCTCCAGGAGGCGGGAGTGCTGTCCAGCACTGTCTCGAGCAGTGCCGAGGTGGAGCCTGATTGCAGGCACGGGAGTAGACGAGCTGGCGTCTGCTGCGGTCATGGAACTCGTCACCATCACGGAGCCGGTAGTGGTGGTGATGGTCGTGGAAGGAGCCTCCGTAGTCCTGAAAGCAGCCAGGTAGGTAGCGCGTGAAGGCTCACTTGACGCCACGAGCGTCCATGGTAGCAACAGGGAGTGGGGGTCCCTATCTAGTGCGTGAGTCGGGGCAGCTGAGGTAGAGCCCGACCCAAAAGCGGGTGCAGTCGCGTCGGGAGCCAGGCGTGGGGCTGCCTCAGTCTCCAGTAGGGCAGGGTGAACATGCACTGACAGTGGCGGCAGAGCCGTAGGAGTGCTACTCAGGCCGTAGAGCGGGGTCATGCCATGCTCAGCCAGCACGGGCATGAACCTAGAAGGTACTATAGTGTACCCGAGAAGGAACGGGTAGATAGGGATCACCTAGACAATCTTTGCTGGTGCCACGCCCAGTGTGGAGGCTGGTGTAGAAACTGGGGTGATGGGTGGTGTAGCGACCCTGGTGGCAGGCCAAGCTAAGGTAGGGACTGCTGCTATCATCGCTGCTAGAGCTGTCGCTAGGGTAGAAGCTGCCGAGGAGGCCCAAGCGACGACTCGGGTGAAGGCTGAGGTCGGTGAAGCGGTGACGGTCATGGAAGCTGGCAAGGTAGTCCAGGCAGCTCGTGTGAAGACACGCGTGAAGGCGGAGGTAGGTGTAGCTGCTGGAGTAGTGGCGTGAAGCTGATGGTGGAGGGGTCGAAGCAGTGGCTAGTGCAGAAGTTAGTGGAGCTGGCGGGGAAGCTCATGCGGAAGCCTAAGTAGCGGCTCATGCCGAAGCCTGAGCTGATGCCTGCTCCTCTAGGTGGGTCCCACCGAGGCGAAGCTCCAAGTCGCGGATGCACTCTCCTCGGTGCAAGTACAGGGACTCGTATCGGCCCTCCAGCTCACCGTAAGCGGCGGTGGTGTGAAATAGCTATCCTCTGACCATGTCAGTCTCCATGAGAGACTCACTATACCTGGTCGCCAGTAGGTAACGCTGGTCGTGGACGTGACAGATGTAGTACTCCCATGGGTCACGGGGGTCCATCTGGATCAAGGATTTAAAAGTAAGTCAAAATGTCCTGAAGGAAGAGAATGACCTTAGGTGGAGAAAAGACCTAAGAATTTGCTTGCAACCCATATGGAACACCGCGTGAAGGGGGGGCTCCCTACGGCTCAACGCTACGGTCTTCAGGGAAGGGCACCATTGGTCAAGTCCTACAGTCGAGGTGGCTTTGATACCAGGTCTGTTGGCTCCGGGTTTTTAAGACCAAAAACCTTCCATGCATAGGCCTGTTTGGTAGAGCTCCAGATTTTATGATTCTGATCTTGCGATTCTGATTCTTATGGGGATTTTCAATTTTCGTTCATTGGATTCTCACGAGAAGCCACCTTTTGCCTGATTCTCCATTCATGTGTAAAATTGAGAATCACAGCGGATCGATTCGGCTGAGAATCGGGGAGATTTTTTGCCTGTTTGGCTCAGCTCCAATTGATCCAATTAAGAATCACCCCCGAGAATCCCTACCAAACGCGCCCAAATCCTTGGATCAGTAGTTTGGCACTTACATGACATCACTGGTACCATTGCAACTTACGGAATAAGGTCTTACAATACTTGTTCATTAAAAAAAGGGGGTTGCCCACGAAGGGACCCAAATAGCCAAATGTCTTGCGGTAAACTAGCAAACGGTGCAAAGTGCGGTAGTGGAAACATAATTGGTAGTGGCCCTGCGTTAGTCCACAGGCGCTCGACTAGCAACTTGGGCCTATGGTGCCTCCTCTGCCTTCGGGTTGTGCTCGTACAGTTCGCCCTCGGTATCTATATCTAAAAAGAGAGATTAAGCAACAGTGAGTACGTAGAGTACTCTCATGCCACCACTTCAATATGAATATATGCTCACAAGGTTCAAGGGAGGCAAGGGTTTAGTTGCGCAAAGCCAATTTTCATAGAAATGTCTCAAAAAACCTATACCTAGCCATTTATTGAATTATACCCGCCATTAGTTGGATAATTTAACCCATCATGAAGGCTGTGTCAACCTTGCCATGTTACACCTGGTTCAGCTTACCCTCATGTCCAATGTCTGTCTCCATTTCCAAATTCCACCCACATCCCTAACTAAAGTTTTAGAAAATTCTGAGTCTAGTCAAGACTAGTACAAGTCTCGGTGCTCCTTTAGCCGTGAGCATGGCTATTACTCACACTGCAGTGGATGTACGCTTTACCTGCAATCCGTGGTGCACCCAATACATGACACTTGCCACGACCTAGCTTTTCGGATCTTCTAGCATTGCGGCACCTGCTCCAGAGACTATGTGCCCTCATTCACCCCCTAGCACTCCAATCCCGCCTTGCCAGTGGTGTGAGGAGTCTTGGACCCAGGGATATCAAAGAGAGGGAAGCAACATTCGTTTTATTCGACATGTCATTTAATCCACATTCTATCCTCTTTCATCTTCACCGCAACACAACACCGTGAACAGAACCGGCCATGACTAGGGTGCCACCCCACTAGAATCCCCTAATCTGCTAGGTCTATGCCCATACGAGAATTGTAGTCATACTCAGGTCATTTCCTATCTGTTTTCTTGACTCGGTCCTTAACTGACCACGATCAGCGCTAGCCTTTACCAGGAACCACCCAAATTAATCCATGCCGCCTCGGTCGAAAATGGTGTTGTTCCTTAGTTTGGGTTTTCACAATTAGTTTCCATGTGTCTCGCGAGTGGCAATTCATGTCTCCGCTCGCATAGAATGACGTTCGTCCCCTACTCGGAACGATTGTCCCCGTTATGACCATTATCACATGATCTAGGGTAGCCATGTTTTGGTTTGCCTGAGCCAACATTCGGGTCTGGATAGCCATTATTTGCTCGAAGCTCATAGGTGTGAGGGGATTCTTGGTGGAGGCTGGCATGGTTGACATTGTGGTAGTCCCTGGCGGATAGGTCATCAGTGGGTCTTTCAATTTGGACCTGTTGTTTACATGGACTGGTTGAGGTTGTTGTAGCTGGGTTAGGGTTTGCTGTATCTCGGCTAACTTTTGGGGTATTTCTTGTACGATCTAGTTTTGGGTACTTACATTTGGTTGGAAAACCATAGGGAGAGGTGGAGTTATCTCAGGTTGGTTCCCAGGTGCAGCTTGGTTGACTGATTCAGCAGAGGCTGGGGATCGATGGTCAGGGTTCTGATGGTTAGGTTGATTGCGGCTGTTTGTTTGAGCTTGAGATCCTTTGTCTCTAGGGTGCGTAGGGGTACGAGTCTGACGGCGGGGACGACGGGCCATCTGGAAGATCGGCCGAGGTTAGACAGAGAAAACCTAATGAGGGAGGAAGGAAGGAAAAGCTACAAACGGAAACATTTTCGCAAACTTGAACAAGCATAACACATACACATGAACTCCTAATGAGTCAATGATGGCCCTAGGTTTTTGTTCTTCCAGCTTCCTTCTTGAAATCTTCCGTTGACTGACCGCGTAATCTTCTTTGTCTTCAAATAGAAAATGTGGGCAGAATATGTGGCTAGGTTCTATTGTTTTGTTTTTTGAAAATTTCCTTTGCTACAAGATAAGGTAAGGGGTATGATCTTTTTGCAAATTGTGTTTGTTTTGAAAATATTGTCCTTAAGGTCAACTTCTGAGAGGAGTTTCGTTCCTAAAACCAAACCTATGCTCTGATACCACCTTGTCACCACCGTATGGATGGTGCTAAGGAGGGTGCATTGCGGGGGAAACAACGAACCGTCTACGGAACCGCAATGCTGGTACCAGTCCCAGGAAATATGATACTAGTACCCACGGTAACATGATGAATCATTGCAATACTAACAATAAATTTATACCTTTATGTTGCAACCTCGGGTAATCCCTTGGTAACAATCCTCATCCGAGAAACAGCAGCAGCGGAACTTAGCATAGCTAGAATACCAATCCACGGGTAGTGGCTTGGGTCTAGGGACGAAACCCTAACTTTCATCATCTTCAACCTGTACTAAGAAATGGGGAGAAAACAACAATAATAGAAGGGTGAGTACTTTCGTACTCAGCAAGCCATAGGGAAATGTGAATATGAAAGCTTCAAAGGGAGGCTAGGTTTACTTTGCAAGTCTTTTCTTTTAAAACCTTTTCCAAACTCTAAGTGTGAATTTTGTAGGGGTCATAGGAATTGAGGAAAAAGATTTTCTTGAGTAATTTGTATATGTGGTATGAGGTCTAAATCATGCATCAAATTTGAATAAAATTAGGGAGATGGAAGGATTAGTATTTTTAGAGAATTTCCTAGGAAGCATGGTTGCAAAGTATGAAACTTTGATTTGGGTTCAGATGTTTGAAATGAATTTTTAGAGAACCTATTTGGGTGGTGGAACGAAGAAGGATGGGGGTTTCAAAGGAGAGATTTCAGGGTTAGGATTTCCAAGGGTCAACGTGGGAGCGATTTTAGAGTTACTCAAATTAATTTAATTGAGATCTTTGGCACGTTTTCCTAGAGACACAGAAAGAACCAAATTTTTGAACATACAGTTTTAATTAAAATAATTTTTTGGCAGTACAAAGAAATCGGGGTGTTACACCTGTAGACGAACTACTGCAAAATAACTCAATTAAATTACGTTGACAGACAATTTGGCATTATGCCAAATGTAGGCTAAGTATAGAGGATGACCAAAGCCTTCTCGCAAAGGCCGGTCAGACATTCAAACCATGGTCTGACCAAGCCCCATTTGCTGTTCTGAACGGGGATCCTATGTTGGTTTGACCAGAGGTCATTGACTAGTCTAACCGATAGACTCCCAACCCAAATCCAATTTGGCTCTTCTCGTGTTTTCTTCTTTGAAAGCCAGGTTTCTTGAATCCTCATGATTTCCTAAGCCTAATAGGACACAAAGAAGACCCTGTTTACACAAGATCACCCCTCCTAAAAATATAGGGGGTCAAGGCTGATCAAAACAACCAACAATCAATCGTTAAAATCAATCTACTACTCCTACCTCTATCTTTCTTCGTATATCCCATGTCGATTCAACCTCCAACCCCCTAATTGCTTGCTGTCTCTTGTCTCTATGGCGTTAGAGGATATCCTAGCTGGCATGTTGAGCTTAGGACAAACCGGCGCACATTTACCCAGATGGGGTCCCTCTTAGATGATCGTTCGGCGGCATCTACCTCTTATAGCGGCACGTCTCTGGGAGCCACTATGAGTTGCATACAAGTTGCTCAGGTGTGTCAGCTCGTTGTTGTGCTAACAAATTGTTTGTCAGTTTAATTTAAACTGAGATGCTTAACTATTAAGTGAACCTGTGAAAAGACTGCAAAGGACACCGAATATACTGAAAAAGAGCATGTCGTCGACATAGTATTTCTGAGCGTAGTCACCTGTCATGCATGCAATGTATGAAATCTACCATTGTTCGCATGTAATCACTAATATCATTACTATATAATTATTGATTGAAATTTCATAATTCAAATTTGTGCCATAGTGCCATAGTGCCATCCTTGATAACAATGACGTCAGCTCCAGCCACCAACGGTTGCACCTAAACTTTTAGCTAGATTGTGTGCTCGAGCTCTCTAGCTCTCATAATTAATGTATATTATTTTGCTTTTTCACGTATGATTTTATCCATTTTTTGTTAGTATTATTATACATATCAATACTTGATGCACCAATGTTGCTTATCTGGTTTTCAAAAATTGAGAGAGAGCACTTTTCTCTAAAAAGGTATAAGATGTTCTAAGTTAATAATATATGTAGATATTATTCAATCCGATGACTGCAACACATTATAAATATTGTTCAAGTGATTTTCACTATATTTGTTTTGCTAGATTGTTTAGAACTAATATATATAATTATGTATAAATTTAAGTATATAAATACCACTATATATTTATATATGTGTTATTAATAATTTGAGAAAACATGTCTCTATTTAAACAATAATACATTAGCATTAGCTAACAGGAACGTCAAAATAAATTTTATTATTTCCTAATATTTCACTATTTTATAAACTAATTATTTGATCGAACCCAATCTATAAAATTCTAAATCCTCCACTACAGGTGGTCAGACTTGACCACTAGAGGACTTCTTAGAACTGGGCCAGCTTGTGTTTTTGGTTTTGATCCGCTTGGGTTTTTACGTGGTTGGACGCATCATCCATTCTAACTGAGGTTGGTCGCAGTCAGAATTTTTGGCTCCGATTAGAGCCGGAGCATCTTCAGCAGGGACCCTAAATACAGCCCCCAAACAGTTTTTGGGTGGTGGGACAAAAAAACTAGGTCCAGCAGGGACCTTACTACGGCCCCCAAAATGAGGAGGCCCCCAAATCTTTCCTCCAAGCCCCCAGTCCTGAGGGCTCTATAGCACAGCCCCCATCGACGTTATTTTGGCGCCTACAACAATTCCCCATCCACCAGAAGAGAGCGCCGTCTGGGAAGAGGAAGATCGAAGAGAAAAAATCATCGCACCTTGATTGGCCACCGCCGCCGCCGCCCTGCTCCGCCGCCGCCGTCCTCGGCCAGGCCCGGCGTCAGCCGGCTGCCGCCACGCTCGCCCGCCGGCCGCCGCCCCCCGCCGCGCTCACTTGCCGCGCTCCGCCCCCTACCCCCGCCGCTCTAGCCCACTTGGCCGGCGGGCTTTATTTATATATATATGAGTACAAATGAATAAATGCAATAGTATAATATAGTTTATGCTGAAATATAATAGAAAAGGAAATAGGGGCTGAGAAATGAGGACCGTTGCTGGAGTTCGAAACATTTTTGAGGTCCAAAGAAAATAGGGGCAGCCCCTATTTAATCTTTTGGGGCTCTAAAATAGAGTCTATTGCTGGAGATGCTCATTTTGTGATAAATTTTCTGGCGGTAGAAGATGCCATAAGAGAAACAAAATGGGCAGCTGCCCATAGACCGTATATATCTAAAGCTTCTGCTTTATTTGTGACAAGTGTATATAAAGGAATCTAATTTTAGACAAACTATTTTTAACCTGTCCTAAAATTAGTAAACATAGTTTCACATGCACACAGAGCCCCTTCTTTCCCCAATATGCTAAGCAAAAGGTCCAAAACAACAATTTCAAACCAGCTGAACTTCATGCCAGTTAGAGACAACCCAAAAAAAGCAAACATGGATGGCCACCATGTCCAAAAAGTGTGTGGCTTCCCTTGGCTTGCATCCCATCCTGCGCCTGCGCCCACTCCTTCGTTGTAGTATGCTTCCTTGTGCTTTGCTTTTGCATTTGTTCCTTTCCCTTCCTTCCGTTTCCATTCTGATCAAATTTAAGACAACTCCCACCAATTACCGCTTGATTTCTTGTATAATTATATTTCTTGTATTCTCAATGGAATTGCCACGATAGGGTAAGGTTTCCATTTGCATGGGAAAGAGGGAGGAGCGAATCCGGCTGCCCAACCACTCTTTCTCATATCAATTGATTTGTCTTGTTCCAATTGCAAATTTAATCGAAAAGAAGAGCGGGAGATTCCACAATTTCTTGATTTTCAGCAACAGAAGGAAAGGCGCTGGAAAAAAAAATTATCGGAGCATCCTCTAAATCATTCTTTGGTGTGGGAGATTGGAAGGCTTGCAGAATTTGAAGCATGGAGAGTACACCAAGAGGGAATGAAACAGGTGAATTAGGACCAAATGATTGTGAAAGCAGCTCAAGGAACATCCGACACAACAGTGAAGAGAATGCCATCTCAGAGGTGAGTTATGATGTAGTCCTGATAGGGCAAGCTATTGAATTGAAGGAGGAGGGGACGAGGCTTTTCCAGAGGAGGGATTACGAGGAGGCATCCATCAAATTTGGCAAGGCGATAAAGCTCCTTCCAAAGGAACACAATGATATTGCCTTTCTCCACTGCAACGCTGCAGCGTGTTACATGCACATGAATCCTGAGGACTATGACCATGCAATTGATGAGTGTAATCTGGCATTGGAGGCCTCACCAAAGTATACGAATGCATTATTGAAAAGAGCACGATGTTTCGAAGCACTGGATAGGCTGGATCTCGCTTGTAAAGATGTACAGAAGGTGCTCAGCTTAGAACCAAACAATGTAACTGCACTGGAGCTTTCAGAGTGTATCAGGGAGCGGATCGAAGAGAAGGACATTTTGTTGGAGAAACAAGTTGTTTCGCCTGAGGAGCCTAAGGCCATTTTAGCAAAAGAGAAGATCAAGAGGAAGGTATCCCGCAAATTTAGAAATTCCATAGTTGAGGAAGAGGTATGGGAAATGATTCATGAAGAGGACATGCAAGAGTATGATGAAACTGCCGCTGAGGAAGAAAAGTGCAACGGGAGTAACCATGTGCAGAATGATGTAAGGCTGGAAGAAAATGACGCTGAGCAGATGCACATAAAACATAACCGGGACAGCGATGAAAAGTACACAGAGGAGATCGCCAGGCCGAAGCATGGACAGTGCAGTCGAGGAGCGAGCAATGATGGGAAGGCACTTCAACATTCTTCACTGAATATGGAAGAAATGCGTGCCAACCTGAAGCATGGTCAAGACAAGAATCAGAAACATCTTAAAGAGATACACGTTAGAGGCAGTCATGAGCAGGAAACCCATCCATTTTGTAGTGTGGACAAACGTCAAAAGCATATTGATCAGATACAAACCAATAGTCTCAGCATGCAAGAAAAGCATACAGAGAAGTTTGAAAGGTATGCAAATGGCAACCGAGAAAAACATTTTTTAAACAGGCATATTGGCCGTGGTGAGGATAAGCAGGAAAAGCGATCTACAACGAAACCAGCAAACCATGGTAGAGAGAAGCATAAAAAACATATCATGGAGAATCACAAAGATGTTAACAGAAGAGCAATGAAGAGCGTAAAGTTTGTTTGTGGAGATGACATACGGATTGTTGTAATTCCAGAAAATATTACTCTAATGCAGTTGATGGACATAGCTCGCTATAAGTACAACCCTCACTTGAAGTCCATACTTCTTAAATTTATGGACAAAGAGGGTGACTTGGTGACAATTACCTCAAGTGAAGAACTACGATGGGTTGAGGAACTAGATCCACAAAAGCCTGTCCGGTTGTATATAAAGGAGGTAAGTCCTGATCGTGAAATCACTAGGGATCTAGTCATGCCTACTACTTCCTGTAACAAGTTAGAAAGAAATCACCATTCCATGTCTGAATGTGGAAGTTCTAGGCATGGTGATGAAAAAAGTTCTTACACAGATGACTGGATGGTACAATTTGCCCGTCTATTCAAGAATCATGTTGGTTTTGATTCTGACGCATATGTGGATCTACGTGACCTCGGTATGAGGCTGTACTATGAAGCCATGGAAGAAACCATCACAAGTGAAGAAGCCCAGGAGATATTTCAAGCCGCAGAGGCAAAATTTCAGGAAATGGCAGCTTTAGCATTGTTCAATTGGGGCAATGTCCACATGTCTCGTGCAAAGAAGCGATTATTTTTATCTGATGATGCTTCACAAGAATCAATACTTTTCCAGGTAAAAAATGCATATGAATGGGCATGCACTGAATATGTCAAAGCTGGGAAAAAGTTTGAAGAGGCAGTGGATGTGAAACCAGACTTCTATGAAGGTCTCATTGCACTCGGACAGCAACAGTTTGAGCAAGCAAAGCTTTCATGGCGTTATGCAGATGCATGCAAAATAGGCATGGGAACTGAAGTCCTAGAATTATTCAACCATGCTGAGGACAATATGGAAAAGGGAATCGAAATGTGGGAAGGAATAGAATATTTGCGTGTAAAAGGACTATCTAAATCAAAAAAGGAGAAAATTTTACTGGATAAATTGGGTTTGAATGGACACGTGAAGGATTTTTCAGCAGATGAAGCATTTGAGCAAGCATCAAATATGCGATCACAGCTAAACATTTCATGGGGTACCATTCTTTATGAACGTTCAGTTGTGGAATTCAAGTTAGGATTATCCAGCTGGGAGGAAAGCCTTACCGAAGCAATCGAAAAATTTAAGACTGGTGGAGCTTCTCTACCTGATATAAGTGTGATGATAAAGAACCATTGTGCAAATGAGAAAACGCAGGAAGGTACGCTGTACACAAACATATTCTCTATGTAAGCAAATTTTCTTGCACCCTACAATACTTAATACAGGAAATCTTCAGTCAGCATTGCTGCTTCTGTTGTTCAAGTTTTCTGACCTAACTCTTGCAGAAATGTTACTCTGGACCAATACTAAACGGTCTTGTTTTGGTATAGCTAGTGAGTAATTGGTTCATGCATAATTGCCTTGGTAGATATAAAATGACTGCGCTGTTTGGCACGGCTTGTTGTTCAGCTTGTTTCTTAGAAAAACTACAAGTTGTGACAAACACCGGACTTCTACAGCAGTAGTTTCCACCAGATTCTCCTGCAAGTTGGATTCTTCACAAGTGGAACCCTTACCAGACAGGGTTACAAAGCTATGTAATCTATCAAGAATATCAAGAATCCAATACTGGGACACAAATGTATAAGATTATCTAGCCATATTGTACTTTACCTCTAGCCAAGAGAGCAACTAATTTCATCAACATATGGTGAACTATGCGCGCAAACCACGGGGTATAACTTTGTTGTGTTAGATTTTAGAGTTCACTAGCATAGCCTCTGAAACTATTTATGGTTAAGAAACTGGGATTTCTCGGTTTATTTGTAGTCAGATTATACTTTACAATAGTAAAACATGATATGAGTTTCAGATGACAGACTCACGAACTAGCTATAAGGTTCGAACATATAGATAGTTGAGATATTTTCTTTGTCCTGCAGGATTGAGCTTCAAGATTGACGAGATAGTTCAAGCATGGAATGAAATGTATGATGCTAAGAACTTGAAAAATGGTGGTTCTTCTTTCCGTCTAGAACCTTTGTTTCGTAGAAGGCCTTCAAAGCTGCATAATATATTAGAGCACATACACTACACATGAGGTTGTATATCTGAAATAGGAATTGGATGCTGTAAACATGGATAGGAAGGTTAAGACTAATTTTCTTGCCGAAAAAGGTAATCTCATCCTTTACAGAAAAGTTTCTCTGTGCTTATCATTATGTATTTATTTGATAGGATGCTGGAAAATGAATTAACTTTTGCCCTGTGTGGTACGGATGCATCCAAGCATCAGCAATTTTTTTATCTTTATCCACTTGTATTATATTGCAACGAATACAGATATGGATTTACTGACCGATCCTTGTACTGTGTCAGCACCATGGAGGAAACCAAAAGCAGGGCATGGCAAATCTCTTAGTGAAATAAGAACTAACATATTAACTACTTCCTCTGTCTCAAAATATAACAACTTTTCTACATAGTACTTGTCTAGATACAGAGAAAAAGTTCTTATATTTTGGGATGGAGGGAGTATTAGTTAAAAGCCAAAAATATAAAAAATTAACAAAAAGTAAAAAATCAATATAATCCTTCTGGGCATGAAAGCATGCCATTTTGGACAATGGTACTGCCTCTGAAGTACAGCTTTGACTACAAATTCTTATATTTGCAAAACATATAAAACTATACAATTATGAAATAATTTTAAGGGCAAATCGATCAATATAATTTAGTACATCTGATCTAAATACATTAAAAAGCTCCTTCTGCTTAAAGTTTTGAAATTTAGACTAGAGGTGTGTCCAAAACAACAGCTTTCAGTGACTGAAGGTGATAGAATAATATGATGACCACTAACTTAATGTTGCTACTATTTGACATGGTTAGCTGCTGATTTGTTAAAAGTGCAATTGTGGCAAAATAGATGTGAGTATGATATATATTAGGTTTTTTTTTCAAATTTCACCACTAATGAATAGTACTGGAGCAAAGCTCTCATATTTTTCACACATATACTTATTGAGTTTCTTGAAGTCTTATTTTGTTTTATGAATGTAACCTGAGCTCACAAGTAACATCAAGCTTTTAGATCCTGAATAACGTCCCTCAATATGATCTGCATGAAATTCTCATGTTCTCCAGCTTATTTATTCGGTGGATATCATTAGAGCAATAAACCATTCCCAAATTTAAAATATTGTTGATTTTTACATGTGCCTGCACACTGGTCATTTTACGGAACTGGAGTACGCTCATGCTTCCTATCACCGAGTGATTTTCCCATTAAAGCAAACAGAACTGATAAGAATGCACATTACAAAGTGAACATGATATTTCACAAGCTTTCCACCTATTTCACATGTGCAAAAGTCCAAGTGTGTACTCATAGATAAATAGGAAGGCTCAGCTCAATTGTAACTTGTTGTAGATGAAACACAATAATGAATTGTTCATAGTCCTCAATTGCATGAAAGGTATGTATTTTGTTGAAAGATTTTGTTATATGCAGAGATAAATCGATAAATAATATGTATCCAACTGAATACATATAACGTTGCTAGTTTGAGAACAACTCTGAATTGTATCAAATCATTAAACCGTAGAATAAGTCTGAATGATTCATTAATATTACCAGGTCTGGACACCTACAATATAGAGAAAATGCCTAGTCGCTTCAGTGAAAACCGTGTTGCACTGTATTCATTTGTATAACCATCTTACTAGTGGCTTCAGTTGTTGAATATATATACACTGATACACTGAATCGCACTAAATTGCTTTGCCTAATATGTGGAATTGTACTGACCGGTGGAGTTCGATGCCATCTCCTCTTTCTTCTCTTTGTTTTCTGCTTATGACTCTTCCCTTTTGCTTGAAATCACCAAGGCTTAGGGTTTTACACTACGAATCCCTACCAGTGCACCTAATGACTAGATCTTAGGGTTTTGGGGGTTTTGAGAGAGAGAGAAAATAGGACACCGTCCCTCCTCTTGTCCCTTCTCTTATATAGGCACTGGTGGGGCTCGGGGCAAAAAACCGAATCTTATCAGATTTGTTACCGATCAAACAAAATCCTTTTATCTCTAATGTTTCGTTTTCTTATGGGAGAGGAAAACCGGGTGGTTAGTTTTCTTTTCCCTTTATTTGTTTCGGTAGTTAGCTGAAACAATCAACCAATATTCTCCCCTTGATCGTGAGGCTAACTGACGAGTCCACTAAGCAAAATAGCTCCCCAAAGCAATGTGTCGCAACGACATTAAACTTCATTGAGACAACAAAACTTATAGTTTACTGCAGTACTCAGATAAACCCCTTAACTTATCTTAGTGGGTGTTGATTGATCCTTATGTCCCCTTATATCCAGGATCTTAGTCAAGGCAATTACTTATTCCCATGCTAGCAACATGATCCTTAAACAAATTGGGAGGTAAGACTTTGGTCAGCGGATCCACGAGTATAAACTTAATACTGATATACTTAATTTGAATAGTCTGATCCTGGACTCTATCTTTCACAACATGATACTTAATGTCAATGTGTTTGGCAGCTTCACTTGACTTGTTGTTACTCGTATATAAAACTGCGGCATCATTGTCACAGTATATTGTAAGTGGTTTATCAATGCTATCTACCACTTTCAATCCCGGGATAAAATTTCTGAGCCATACAGCCTGCCCTGTAACGTGATAACATGCCACAAATTCTGCTTGCTTTGTCGACGATACAGTCAAGGTATGTTTAGAGGTTTTCCATGAAATTGCTCCTCCTGCCAGGTGAAGATATAACCTGAGGTCGATTTCTTAGTATCTACACATCCTGCAAAATCAGCGTCTGAATAGCCTAAAATTTCAAGCTTTTCAGACTTTCTGTATGTAAGTATGTAATCCTTAGTTCCTTGCAAATAACGCAGGACTTTCTTAACTGCCTTCCAGTGGTCTAATCCTGAATCGGACATGTATCTGCCAATTATCCCTGTAACCAATGCTAAGTCTAGTCGCGTATAGACTTGAGCGTACATTAAACTTCCGACAGCTAAAGCATACATTACCATTTTCATGATATCTGATTCTAATTGATTCTTCGGGCTTTAGAATGATCCAAACTTATTGCCCTTCATAATTGGAGCAAGCGATACAGAGCATTTGTTCATATTCTATCTTTCTAACACTCTACTAATGTATGCATTCTGAGATAATCCTAGTACTCCTTTAGACCTATCTCAGTGTATTTTGATGCCTAAAACATAAGATGCATCATCAAGATCTTTCATATCAAATTTGGATGACAAGAATTCCTTAGTCTCTCGCAGCAGATTCTTATCACTTCTAGCTAACAAAATGTCATCCACATAGAGTACCAGTATTATAAACTTTCCACCCTTATCCTTAACATAATGCAGTTGTCCACCTCGTTTTCCTTAAATCCGAACTTCTTGATGATTTCATCAAATTTCAGATTCCATTGTCTAGACGCTTGCTTAAGTCCATATGTGGATTTCTTAAGTTTGCACGCTAAATATTCCTTTCCTTCCACAACAAAACCTTCCGGTTGTGCCATGTAAACATTTTCATTTAAATCACCATTTAGGAAAGTTGTTTTTACATCTATCTGATGGAGCTCTAAGTCATAATGTGCAACTAAGGTCATGACAATTCTGAATGAGTCTTTCTTAGAGACAGGAGAGAATGTATCATTATAATACATTCCTTCTCTTTGTGAAAAACCCTTTGCTACAAGTCTTGCCTTGAACCATCGACATTCCCTTTGGAGTCCAGCTTAGTTTTGTTGACCCATTTATAGCCTACTGTTTTGACTCCATTAGGAACTTCTACTAGATCACAGACACTGTTATGGCTCATAGATCTGAGCTCATCTTCCATGGCTTGAAGCCACTTGGATGAGTGCTTACTAGTCACATGTAACGCCCCACTTTTAGCGAGACGTGAAACTATATTTTGCTAAAATCTACCTGTGAAAATTTTGATTCTTGAATGTTGTGCTGTATGTCGTGCCTGGATCTCGATTTGCATTCCTGTCCTTGATCTCGTAATCCCTCTTCTCAAAAATACCCCTTCCAAAAATAATCTCCACGTTCTAATCGTCATGTTCAAGTTCGCTCCAAAACCCTAACGACGAAGTCCCTTTCGACCCTCTTTCGAAAAATCTCTGTTCAGTATCCGTCTCAATAATCCGAATCGGAACCCTAAATATCTCCTTGATCCTCTCCCTAAAATCCCCTTGTTTTCTCTCCCCTTTGAATCCCTAAGAATCCCGAGTTAAATAATATAGCTTGGGCTTCGATCCTCTATCCAAATCCCTTCCCACCAATATATGTATATATATATGTATGTATGTGCATATATATATGTATGCATAGGTGTACATGCGTATATACATGTATTAACCCTCCCCCTTGCTCCTCCAAAAATACCAATTATTCCCTTGGGAGTTTCTGCTCTTGACTCCCTATAATGGCTTGAGTTCAAATCCGAAATTTTGAATTCAAACCCCCTTGGAAAAATCCTCAAGAAACCCTCTCAAATAATCCCTGAAGGTCACTATGCCATTTAATTCTAAGCTACCAAATTTATCCCGCGGCGACCCCCCTTGATTCCCTGTATTTCCCCGAATTCAAAAATGCATTTCGAATTCAAAAATACCCCTCCAAACAATTCCAGAGAAAATGTCAAACCACTCTGTACTCCTTGGGCCTCTCTTCCCCTCCTTTGCGTAGCCCACGGCCTAGCCTAGTGCAGCTGAGCCACATCAAGCCACAAATGGCCGCCATGTACCCCCGGGGCTCACTGCTACCGTCCGATCTTCCCGCTCACCCCAGCCCATGCGCGGACCACCGCACACCCCCGGATGATCGACACGTATTCCGCCGACGCCGCGCCAGCCGCGCAATCCCCATCCCACACAGCGCACGACCACCCGCCCATGAGCCTCGCCCACGGTTCCGCCGACGCCCGCTAGCCACCACGGCTCAGACAGCCCCTGCCGCGTCCCCTTTTTCCCCTCCACTCTCCACCTTCGTTGTCCCTGCCCCGGCTGCGCGGTTAAAAAGACGCTGCCCTGCCCCTGTCATTGTTGTGCTCTCGAGCGTCTGTTCTCTCGCACGTGGATTTCAAGTTCTACCGCCAGATACACCACCATCACCGCACGTTTCATCCCCGCCGTCGCCTTGAATTCGTTCCGCGCCACACCGAGCCGCTTGCGCCCCTCTCTCTCTCTTGCATGACTAGCTCCATTATTGGCGATCTCCCTGAAGACCGCTGGCGACCTCGTTGTCTCTCTCCGCACCGGCCGCTTCCATCTCAGGATCAGGCAACCCGCATTCGCTACCGCCACAATGACACCCGTTGCCCCGATCCACATCGCCCCCGCAGCCACCGGGTTTTGCAAGCGCGTCGGTCTCCACTGCACGAACCCGAGCGTGTGTTTCGATGCCCAGACATCCTCACACGATTCCTCCTCCTGGCTGGCATCCCGAACTCTGTCGCTTCACCCAATTTCTTGTCGCCAATAAGCCCTCATCCTTCTCCTCAAGCCTACACTCTCTGGATGTGCCTAAAAGGAAACCCATCCGAAAGATTGAGCACTCGAACCGTAGAGCGACGCCCTCTCCATTGTCTCTCCCCGCCGCCAAAGCACAGAGCCGTGTGGCATCGACGGGACTTCCCCTCCCCTCTCCCTGGTAGACGCTTACCTCAGAACCCCATCTACGCCCTAGCATGCCCCCAGGACCTTAGATTCTTCTCTTCCCCTCAGCGTCGCCATGGCTATCGCCCTCCTCTACACCCCTCTTCTCTTCCCCGCCGCCTCGGCATCATGTCGCCGGTCGCCGTCGCTCCACTCCGGTGTGATCCGAGCCACTCTGATGGTCTGCCTCGGTCCCCTCCTAGTATTGGCGCCGCCGCTCACTGCCCTTCACCGTCGTTCACCGTTTCGAAACCGCCACCGCAACGCCGTCCAATACCACATTCCCTTCTTGTCTTGTGGCCTCCTGGGGAAGACTACCACGTGGAGGCCATCTCAGCGTTGCCCGGGCCCGCGCACACCGAGTCAGCCCCTTGCTCCCAAACACACGCATTCGGTCCACCACTCCTAAGACACCGATGTGTGGGCCCAATTCCCCCAGTCCACCGTGAGCTGTCCATGCACCCCTCCCATTCCTCTCTCTCTCTCTCTCCACACCGTAACCGGACTCGGTCCATACGCCCAAAGCCATCTTGACTGTAGGTTGAGCCAAATGGTCAAACCTTAGACACCTTTTTCTGAAAACCCTATTTGGAAAACGTTTCCTCTCACCTTCAGAAGTTCTTTGCAAAATTTGTTTAAACGACCCTTCCCAGACACTATCCCGACTTTGTTTTAGCTATTGAGCCTTGTGAGCCCATGACGAAGATACTCGAGGTGGTCAGCATTGTTGCACGTTGGAGCCCCTTCAAGCTTCGAAGCATCGCGATGGAAGATGAAGATTCTTGATCGAAGTCGCCGTGCCAATGGAAAGAATGAAGACTTCAAGGGAACCTCCCGTAAACCCAATCTTTGCCCGAAGCGAACCCTGAAGAGTAGTTTCGCTAGTTTTAGACGTGTGTTGTTTGCTTGTGTGTAGGGTATGGCTTACATCAGTGGTGGGGATGTAACCATACTAGGTTGTTTGCCTAATCAACTTGAACAATAAATATTTACTCACATCAGATCAGTTGGAAACCAGGGTTAAGATCTCATCTATAGTGTTACCCCTCTTTTCCCTCCTGGCTCTCCAACCTTCGCAACGGATGGTCAACACCGGGTACAACATCAGTGGGTCAGGAACTCAACACTCCCATGGATCAACCTAGAGCAACCCTGTGAACCATCTTCCTCCACATCTTCGAGATCCAACCCTAGCCCAAATCTTGGTGAACCAGAATAGAATGGTGGCTATGGTGATGCAGCAAATGCAGGCTCAGATACAAGCTCAGAATCAGAACCAGCATCACGCCCAGTATGTCTCCGTGCAAGCACTCGCGACCCAAGCCAATGCACCGCCGTATACCTAGAAGATAATTACAGCCAAGTCGGACCGAGGGAAGCGAGCGTTACCTGCTATGATTGTGTGAACAAGGACACTATGCAAGGAAGTGCCTTGGCGTGTGTATGCAACCACACCAACTAGAGGAGACTTACACCATTCCAGGGCACAAAGAGTACCAAGTCAGGTTGTCCACAAGAACCCAGGTGCAGCGCAACTCAAATCTAAAAAGAGGGAAACACAAGTAAGGGTCGGAGAAGACCTCAGTGATATGATAATTGCTGGCACAGAATGGCCTCCAGAAGGAATGACAACTATACCAACGCAGCTAAGAGGAAATTTCTACCATGTTGGACGCTCGATAAGCATGCGTCACGAACTCTTAGATTGTGATGAGTTAGAAGAGGATTTTTCCGATGACGAAGATGAAGAGATCACTAAGGATCCCAGTAAAAGGGAAATGGATTTCAAGGCATGTACTCGCTGCGGAGAAGTTGGGCACACAGGCAGCCTGTGCTTTGCCCTCTGCCCCTATTGTGAAGACGACCATTTGCCAGGTGCATGTCCTACGAGAAAGACCACATGTTTCTTGTGTGCAGCAACAGATCACGTACCCAAGGACTGCAAGGTGAGTTTGGTGCCACCAAGATACGGGATGACAAACAAAAGACTCTACAACATGCGAGTCAGAGTTTGAGCACCAATAGTGGCAATGGCAACAGCACTACTTCCAAGCCTGTTCTACAATTTGCTGAGGTCAGCAAGGGCAGCAACGGCAACGTCAACGATGGTCAAAAGTCCATTCTTGCCCTAATTTCAGCTGCTACTTTGAGCACCAAGAAGGTACCCCATGCTCATTGGGGCCTGGTCTGCTGTAACTGCTTTGAGCCAGGACACTTTGGCAGGAATTGTCCAAACCCGAAGTGTCACCTCTAGTAGGCTAGCATCAGTGACACCATCAACACACGTGCTCCTCAGACCGCACCGGTCCTGGTACAGATTGGTCATATCCAAGCAGGTGACACCATCAAGACAAGAAATACCAACCGTCGAATAGTCAACAAGCAACCGCCACGATGGATTATCACCAAAGGCACCAGCCACAATCTTGGTATTCGACCGGTAACAGCTATGAAGCCAAACCGCCGGTGCCAGCAGGATTGGCAATGCCAAGGGAATAACAATCTGCTCCAACTGCAAGGAAATGGAACACACGCATGAAAACAACCACAACCAGCATCTTAGCTACCAGCTTACAAGACAGGCAACATCATCAGCAATGCACCTCAAATTGCTTTAGCCCGGACGCCCAGCATCAATCCTAGGAGGATACCACCAAGAGTATGAAGGTTTTAACCTGCTATAACTACCAAGAGGACAAACATCTCTTTTGAGAATGCCCACGGCCAAAGCATTATCCTCGTCGGTACTCCTACTAGCTTGCAGCAGAGGGGTCAACCATACCGTTATCACAGAAGCTGATGCAGCAATAGTCAAGAAGCCTGCTAGTCAGGGCCAACCATAGTCCATGAGTCTTTAATGCCCAAGTGTTTTTCTTGCACCCAGATTTTTTGTGACATTATGTAATAAGAAAGGAAGTTTGAATAAAGAGTGAGTTGATAATTTTATTGATGATTCAGCTCAACGATACGAATGTTGACTGACCAATATGTCATACAACAACACAAGAGACTCGGAGTTTCTTTTCTCGCAAACCCCATGTATGCTGAGCTCAAAAGCTTAGTTGCTAGCTAGGAAAAGAAATGGCTAACCAACAAAAGAAGAATGGTTAGGCTGAACCAACACATAATGATATGAACTCAACCACAGGGAAGTACACTTGGATCAGCCCATGGATCTACCTGTTGCAGCATTGAAAGAAAAGATAGAAACACGAAAGTTTCACTGAGAATCCGAACGGTGTCCCTCCCCTCCCCCCATGACCACTGCGATTGGCAACTCAAGAACATAACTAATGGGATGAAACCTTTGGAAGTGGTAGCTAAACCCTAGAGGTGAGCATGGATTAAAAGGTGGTATCCCTACCCTAAGGCAGCCGATGCAACTTTTAACAAGCCACTTCAAAGTGAGTGTAGGCAACACGCCAGGAATGGCATGGGCAGAAGTGAGGCTGAAAAAGGAATCCCTCTAAGTGGGCCTTCTCTACTCAAGGAATGTTAGTGAGCCTATTCAGTTTAAAAGGACGGCAACCAATGGTGGAAGCATGCATGGTTCCACAGGTTCTGAACTTTCTAGTAAATGTGAGAAGGCAACTATAAGTCTACGACCGGTTTTTCAGAAGGGGCAGTCAAGGATACAAGTTACTGGTTTTTTTTGTTGGAGTACCTTTCCAGCTGGGCTTGGTTCATTAAGCGACATGTGCTAGTTTCAGAAGCATCGATTAGGCCACCCAACTAGGCGGTTGTCTATCAAAGCAATGCTAGAGGCGATAGCGGCACATCTAGAGTGAGCATGTGCAAGAAGTCGGACAAGAGACGGTATGTTAAGGAGCTCGATGAGAGAGTCATCTTGTCAGTGAAACCTCCTCATTAAACAACTATTCAGCTTCAAGACTCCTTTGAATGAAAGTGCATTGAGGAAGCGCCAACTTTTCGAAGCCAAGGTCATACAGAAACTTAAAAAAAATATATAGAGGTTGTTATCCTAAAAGATGGAAGGATAATCGTTCATAGTCAGAAGAAACAATTGACTATCCTGAAAAAGAGAAGGTTGAAGGCAGAACCTCATGCATCCATGAAGTGTTTTGTGCAAGGTTGTGTTATTGGACTACCATTCGAGTCGCACATGGTCCATCGAGTGGCAAGTGTCCCTTCCAAAATCATCTTCTAAAGCCTTTCATTCCGCTGATTGACTGTCAAGTTAGGTCAAAAAGCTAAAATGTCGCACCAGTGTGAACCTTGAGCAGGAAAGTTGTACAAGAGTTGCTATGTTAAGAAGCCAGATGGAAGCTATCATTCTTCGGAAATTTCCCATTAGCCAGGAGATCAGTCAAAAGCCTCCCTTGTATGAAAGGACGTAATCATCCCTTCGTTTGGAGGAACCGATGGAGTGTTAGGCTTTCGAATATTAGATTCTATCAGAACCGAAAGAAGTTGGGGTTATTCTAGAAGGTAGAAGGTTAAGTGGTCAGAATGAGAAGGGCTGTTAAACGTCTCGAAAAGGAGCAGTTCTAGATACGCAACTTCATGTATCTATGAACGGTTTCTCTCAGAGATCTGCAATGTCCCCAATCCAAGGAAAGCGGGGCAAGACACAGATGAGTTAGTTGGCACCAACCGCAAGCTTAAAGGATGCAACCCCTAGTCAACCGAAGAGGCAGGTGTTAAAAATCAGTCTAAAGAAAGACTAGCTCAACCATCTCAAAATGCGCGTCGTCCGAAATCGAATGGTCGAACAAGCTAAGTCAGAATTGGGCCGAATCCTTAGGTCATGTTTCGATAAGACTATGTAAGCCAAAAATCTATGCTAGCCAGTCTAGTTATGCCAGTATGATCAATCAATCAACAGATAGAACATAAGCAGAAGTGGGCAGAAAAAACCTAAACACCACCCACACCCATCTTTCTATCTAGCCATTCCGAATCTCGGGACGAGATTCCTTGTAAGGGGGGTAGATTTGTCACGCCCTGATTTTTGCTCAGGGATTTAAAAATTATTTAATAAATTATTCCAAGAAATTATATTAAATTACAATGCAATTAGCAAGTGAAATAACATGTGAAAACAAATTTTCCTTTAATAAATCATGCATGGAGGAAATTTTCCTAATTTCTCCATATCCTTAAACACTCTCTGGAATTTCCAGGGAATTTTTAGAGCTCAACTATTAATTTTAAAAATACAAAGTTCATTTCAGTAACTACTTAAAAGGGGAAAAAAATAAAATCCTTCTCTATTCTGGGCCTAGCCTAGCTCAATTCCTCCATCGGCTCTGGGCCGCTCTGGCCCAGCGTGCTCCACGGCCTGGCGCCGGTCCTATCCTTCCTCTCCCTCGTGCAGGCCCGCAACTGAGCAGGCCGGCTCCTCCTTGGCCTAGCTAGCTGGCCCCCTCCCCTCTGTCTCTCCCTGCCTGCCGGCCCGGCTCGTTTGCCCTCCTCCGTGTCGCTGGCAAGTGGGGTCGGGGCCCACCTATCGGTATCTCCTTCAACCTCCGGCCGGAAAGACCGGAGGAAAGCCGCCTTGCCCCGCTGCTTGATCCCGAAGCCCCGCGCGCCTTTGCCGCCCTCGTGAGTCAACAAAGGCGGTGTGCTCGCCACCCACGCCCCCGCCCTTTTCCCCCCACTTCCCGCGGGATTCGGCGTGGATTCAAGCACCACGCCTCCACGATGGCCGGTGTCCCCTCCTCCAAATCCCCCCACACACCTCGCGCCACCACCACTCATTAGCTCCGGCCACCGCTTGGCACAGATCCAGCACTCACGAAGCACCGCGTCGAGGAGATCCTTGGCCGCCGTTCCCCTGCAGCCGTAGCTCGCCCGGGTGTCATCTTCCTCACGGACCCGAGAGCTTGGCCGCTCTCGCCAACCCTGGCTGCCGCTCGCTGTCACACCCGTAGCCGTCGAGCCGCGTCACCTTCACCATCGGCTCTGCCACAGCCCCCTCTACCTTGGCCGTCGCCTCTCCACCCATGAACACCGTCGGACCACTGTCTTTGTCGTCGTCCCGAGGTCCTGCAGCCAAGCCTCGCCACCTCCATTGCGTTTCCGCTCCAGCCGCACTGCCGCTATGTTCCAGGCCATCGCCGTCGCCCTGGCGTCCTTTGTCGTCATCTAGCCCGCTAGCACCTTGCCCCGCTTCGGCTTCCCCCTCGCCACACCGCGCCATGGCCAACGGTGCAAGCTCGGCCGAGCCCAGGAGCTCGGCTCTCCCTCTATAGCTGACCTGTGGGGCCCATCGGTAGGTCCCCTCCTGTGGCTGCCCAGTGGACCCCGTCAACGGTACCCCGAATAAACCTCAACCGTCGGATCATCCCGACATAATCCGGTCCATCTGATCCCCTTAACATCTCCAAAGCCATTTTTAGCTGTCGATCCCTGAGATCTGATCTGAGCCATCGGATTTCCATAAAACCCTAAAACAATCCTGGCCGTTGGATCTCATCGGGCTGATCTGGGCCGTCCTTTTCCCGTGGACCAAGTGCATGGCCTCGGTCCACAGTGGACCGGCCCTTTCCTCTCACCGACCTAGGGGCCCACATGTCAGTGCCGTTCTCTCTCTCTCCCCCGTGGGCTGACGTGGTAATCCCCCTTTTCCTTCACAAAATAAATTATTTATAGCGCCATAAATCAGTTTAATTCCTAAAAATGCTCAAAAACAGGTCAAAACTTCTAAAATTCATAACTAATTCATACGAACTCCAAATTGGACCATTCAACTCTCAAAATTCATCTAAAATTGAGCTCTACGTGTTTGTTTACTTTTTATGTACTATTTACTTGGTTTTTATTAGAGTTTTTCCTCATTTTGCATGTCAGCACTTAGGAATCCGACGTTTCGAAGGATCGCAACTTCGCAGATTTCACTCGGAAGATTATTTGAAGAAGCAAGGCAAGTCACACATTCATCCTTGAGCATGTTGAACCTACTTTGTGAAACATTTTATGATTTATAAATAAATTGCATGTTTTGCCAATTACATGGAATATGGGACAACCTATCCGCTTGCTTGAGACCTTGTTTAATTGTTATCCATTCCTCGATAACTTTCGGTGATAATCTAACTAGCTTATGTCTCATTCGATTATTTAGCTAGAGATAGGACCTGCTTAGCCATGCTTAGTACCACTAGATAACTGATGGAATAATCGCATTATTTCTACCTTTGGTAACCTATTGAGCTGCGTGCTCAAGATGTGTGACCATGGCAATTGGTCATAACTAATCAACTAAAATTTGACCTAATGGTGGGCTATGGGTGCATGGTTTTGCTGGTCGGGCCCATGGCAGTTAAGGACCGGTTTGCGAGAACCCCTTATGTAGATTTCCATACAACCACAAGCTAGTGTGGGCAACGGTTGGGCTTGTAGCGTAGCTTTTTCCTCTCCTAGGCACTGTTTGGTAAGGATGGCGTGATGGAGTTGGGTTGGCTTTGGGGTTGAGTTGATCGGCTTCTGGATCCATTGTGGCGTAAGGGGGGTAGCCTGATCGACACGGTGTGCCCTATTGGTAGGTGTAACCTCAGCATGGTGTGGATGGTTGGGGAGGAGTTGTGTGAATGGTCCTGTCACGGCCCCTTCACTGTGGGTTATGGGCACGTGGAGACACGTGCGGGGCTATGTCTTGTGGGTAAAGATGTATACCTCTGGCCAGAGTAAATCTATTCGAATAGCCATGCCCGCGGATATGGGCAATTGGTCAAGACTCACCGTGATTAGTTTCATCTTAACAATTTTAACCTAAAATGTTGCTTGGATTAGGTTGGTTAGTTTGGGCCTGATCAAAGTGGTGTAGCGTTGTTCAGTGATGGATTAATATTGAATAATATAACAACTATTTTACCTATTTAGTGATGGATTAATATTGATCAACGTGGTGGGAGCATTGTTCTCTTGGATTTCCGGTAATACAACATTTGCTCGAATCTCCTCAAGATTAATTTCCCTTTCCCGTGAGCTCCCCTGATCCTGATTTTCTAAGAAGACAGCATGTCTTATTTCCACAAACTTAGTGACATGGTCTGGACAATAAAATCGGTATCCCTTGGATGTTTCTGGATATCCAATGAAGTGACAGCTCACATCTTAGGATCTAATTTCTTCAAATGTGGGTTGAAAATTCTGGCTTCTGCATGACAACCCCACACAGGTAAGTAGTTTAGAGTTGGCTTTGTTCCGGTCCATAATTCATAAGGTGTCTTAGGCACTGATTTGCTAAGAACTCTGTTAATTATGTGGCAGCTATTTTAAGTGCTTCAATTCACAACTTATTTGTCAGAGCAGAGTGACTAAGTATGCTTCGCACCATATCCATAAGTGTGCGGTTTGCATTGTGCTGATTTTCCACTTCAGCCTTAAATATCTTAAATTTCTCAAGTGGTTTGTAACGATCGCTTATGGGGTAAACATAACCATAACGTGAAAAATCATCTATGAACGTAATGAACGAGTCAAAACCGTCCACTGATGTCACTGGGAATGGTCCACAAATATCAGTGTGAATGATTTCTAAAGGACCTAAATTCGTAGTGGCTCCCTTCTTAATTCTCTTAGCGAATTTCCCCTTAATACAATGTAAACACTGATCTGAGTCTGAGAAATCTAAGGGGAGGAGTATATCTTCCTTAATGAGACGTTCCATTCTCCCCCTAGAAATGTGGCCTAATCGACAATGCCACAATTTCGACGACATCTCTATCGTATTATTACATGCACTTACAACATTCATCATAGAATCATCCAGAGATAATCGATAAAGCTTGTCTTACATGAAGGTCGGACCAATAACTTTATTATTAAACTGAATATAACATGTTCTTTTACTAAAATGACAGTCATAATGAGTGGTTGTCAATACATTAACGGAAATAAGGTTCGTCTTAACAGAGGGAGCAAATAAAACATCTAATAGGAGGAGGTCAAAGCTGCTTTCAAGTCTAAGCGTGATTTGTCCAATGGCTTTAACTTCGATCTCCGCTCCATTAGCTACTCTCAGGGTTCGCTTCCCCTTCTTAGCATCTGGATGGTACTGAAACCCGTGCTTGGCTAACCATGCCTTAAACTTAGTGCAGTCCTTCTGCTAGTGTCCATCCTTTTTGTAAAATTTGCAAATGTTGTTTCCTGGCTCATAGGCACCAGTCGAGGCCTGATCCTGAGACTTTGAAGCGATGCCCTTAGACCCTCCTTACTGTTGAGGGTTGTTTGGCTTGCCCTTCTTGGAGTTTGAGCCTTCTCCCCGGTAGAACTTTCTCTTACCCTTACCCTTAGTGGAATTGAGCAGGTTGAACTGATCCTTATGTTTTTGTTTCTCAGCCTTCTGATGCTCTTCTTCCTCAACTGAGTGGGAGATCAACTCCTGTATGGTCCACTTGTCCTTCTGAGTGTTGTAGTGTATCTTAAATGGATCAAAGTCCGAGTTAAGAGAATTCATAATAAAGTGGACAAGAAAACCATCTAATATGGACATATCCATCTATTTTAACAGATAGGCCATGTGATTCATCTCTAGAGTGTGCTTCCTGACACCTTTCTTGCCATTGTATTGACTTGAGACCATATTCATGATTGTGTTGCCATGATAAGAACTTAAAATTTTCCTCGATGTTATCTAAGTACTTCTTGATATTCTGAGATTCTTTGATCCCTCTGATGAAAGATGGAGAGATGTTGCTTTTGACATACATGAGCGACATCCGATACGATTTGTCCCAGGCGTCCTTCTTTTCTTCGTAGGCCCATTTGAGATCTTCGTAATATTCTGAGTCTTCTGAGGGCACTACAGGAGCTTCCTCTCTGATTGCCAGATCGTAGTCTAGCATTCCTAAGTTTAGAAGTATCACATTCTTCCACTTAGTGAAATTTGTTCCATCAAGTGGCTTAATAGGCCTGAGTTGCCCAATAGCTGAAAATAATTTAAACAACCATCAGCAATACTATGTAATTAATTTACGTTGGCATAATTAATTACATTCTAATAACTGAGCTTCTAAATCAAGTCACCGTTGGGCAGAAAAGATTTAAAAATAAAATAATTGACACTAGTATCGCACTGAATTTTTTTCTGAATTTTTCTGTAATTTTCTTTAATTATATCACCGTTAGGCAGATAATAATCAAGAAACTAATAATCATGAATTAATAAATAACATTGGTCAAAATATAAATTCTCATCATTGAAAATAATCTAGATAAATTTCCCGTTGTTTCCATTTAACTAGAAATAATTTTATTTGTAGAAATAAAGCCCATCAATTATTTTCTGCAATTTTAAATAGCCAATAGGGTACTTAAAGGATATTATGAAATATATTACTGAGACTGAGATTGGCCCAGGAGGCCCTGAGGTGGGCCAGTACTATGCGGCATAGGTGTGCTTGGCGTGGCAGCCCATCCCACAGTGCTGGCCCAGTCAGCAAGTGTGGCCTGTGGGCGCGCTCGGCTTGAGCACAGTGCACACTTAGCAGTTCCGCGCGACCCACTTCGCCCTTATAGACAGCGGCCCAATGCGGGAGGCGGAACAGCCATCCGATCTCAATGGACGGCTAGATGTTACTTCGAATCGGTCTGAACATTCTCCGTCCGAAACCAAACGAACGGCCAAGATTTGATTAAATCAACAAAAGCACGGTTGACCATCCGATCCAGCGGATGGTCCGATGCGATCCTGCATCTACTTCCCTAACACCCATTCGATCTTGATCCGATGGCCGTAAATGGGCGCGGTCAGATTAAGTAACCGGCGGATAACCCTAACCCTAATTTTTCTCTTCTCCTCCTCCCTGATCCCCTTTGTTCACCATCGAGCGGTGAGCGAGAGTGAGCGGGTGGCGATGGTGACGGCAGCAAAGAGAACGCATGGTAGTTCGGTGTGGGCGCGTGCACGGCGATTCTTTCGCTGCGTAGGCCCCAACCAGCCGAATCACCATGTCGTGCACACGCGCATGGCAAGTCCGTGCATGGTCCTGAAGGAGAAGACGACGCGAGTTGATGTTCGGTGCAACGACGGTGACTCCAACCCCAACCTGAAGTGTGGCAACACGCGTGGAGGTGCTTCCCCATGCTGCAGCCTGACGGCGGCGAGCTCAAGGTAAGTACTCATGCTCAACCCTTTGAAGTTTGCTCTAATTTGGTGTTCTAATTTGCTAATTCAAGCTTAGGGTTTCTGATTTGGAGAACTTTTTGAGTCTTAGTGCTCCTGATTTGGGAAAAAATTGGGGAATTTCAATCTGCTTATCCCCAATTCTGAGTTTCTAGCTCAAACTAGGGTTTCTGATTTTGGGATGATTTGGGGAATTTCAATCTAACTTATCCCCAATTTCTTAACTGAGACAAAACCATTGTATCGATCTAAGGTTCCTGAGTTTCAAAATCTCAATCTGCTTTATTCGATCCCCTTTCAACTGAGTTCTAAAATTCTTAAAAGATGATGGCATCAAAATACCAGGATGATGGAACATATAGGCATAAGCCCTGCTTTGATACCACAATGTTTAATCTATATACACTAATACACTAAATCGCACTGAATTGCTTTGCCTAGTATGATCACACTAATGTGGAATTGTACTGATTGGTGGAGTTCGATGCCATCTCCTCTTTCTTCTCTTTGTTTTTTGCTTCTGATTCTTCCCTTTTGCTTGAAATCACCAAGGCTTAGGGTTTTGCACTACGAATCCCTACCAGTGCACCTAATGACCGGGTCTTAGGGTTTTGGGGGTTTTCTGAGAGAGAGAACAGGACACCGTCCCTCCTCTCATCCCTTCTCTTATATAGGCATTGGTGGGGCTCGGGGCAAAAACCGAATCTTACTAGATTTGTTACCGATCAAACAAAATCATTTTATCTCTAATTTTTCATTTTCTTATGGGAGAGGAAAACCGGGTGGTTAGTTTTCTTTTCCCTTTATTTGTTTTGGTAGTTAGCTGAAACAATCAACCAACATCAGTGCCTAGTCGCCGCCAGCTATAACCACCTTGTCACCATCTGTTAGATCTTATAGTTACTCTTAACCTTAGCCTACACATGATCACCTTAAAAATTATGCGGAATTGAGTGATACTGACCGGTAGATGTCGAAGCCATTAGTGCCATGGTGGTAGTTGTCAGTGACGCCGTAGGTCATCGTTCAACGTGTGGGTGCCGTCGCCCTTTCGGCCACCACCTGCACTGTCCTGCGATTAGGGAGGAGATCGACCTTAGGTCTCCTTCTAGCGCTCTTAGGATTGGCAGGGTTTTCGGGAGTAGCTTAGGCGTGCATAG
Organism: Oryza meyeriana var. granulata; assembly: GCA_003991445.1. NCBI lineage: Eukaryota > Viridiplantae > Streptophyta > Magnoliopsida > Poales > Poaceae > Oryza > Oryza meyeriana. Next base: position 29,632 of record RYFJ01002981.1, on the reverse strand, counting down.
ATCGTCACCTACATACGTGCCACACCTCCCTTTTTATTTAGCGCCAGAGGAGATCGGAGGCGAGTCCGTTAGGGATAGAACGGGTGCTACTGATTGTTGCGCGGGTGTGGGAATTGATCCACATTCGTTATCGGTGCGTGGGTGGTGGAGGGACTTAGCCCACACGCCTTATCCTGGCTCATGAAGCCAATAGATCAACCAACATTCTCCCACTTGATTTTAAGGCTAACGAGTCTAGTCTAAGTAGAATGGTGAACCAAAATAATGGGTCATAGTGATCAGTAAACACCAGTGTGACAACATTACCTATAGTCGCCAAAATACCTCAATAGGAAACAACTTACTCTTATAGGGTATTGATTGATTCTTATGCCCCTATTCAGAATCGCACTTATAAGCTACCTACTAATCCCATGCCGGCAATATGCTCATTAAATAAATTGGGTGGTAGTCCTTTTGTGAGCAGATCCGCGAGCATTAAATTAGTGCTTATGTGCTCAACCTTAATTGTTTGATCCTGGATTCTATCTGTCACAACGAAATACTTTATGTCATTGTGTTTGGCAGTACCACTTGACTTGTTGTTACTCGAATAGAACATTACGGCCTTATTGTCGCAGTATATAGTGAGTGGTTTAGAAATGTTATCTGTAACAGCCCACTTTTGGTCTTTGGTGCATAAAACCGTTTTTCCATCTGCATGCTCTTCATATCATCTTTCATGCATGAAAAACCCAGCCTTGCCCCGAAGTTTCTTTCGGTTGGATGCAAGCTGCCCCTATCGGACCATCCTCTTGGGGATTGGACGGTCCGAATGCTTCCCATCGGACCAGACGCCTCCCGATCGGACCAGCCGCCTCCCGATCGGACCTTCGCCCGCGCCCGCGCTTGCTCGCGCCAGGGCTTTCTCTCGAGTCCGCGCACTTTTCTCGTGCCCGGGGACTTGGCTCTCTCTTGAGTCCGCGCCCTCGCGCCCGGACTCTGCTTCCGAGCTCGCGCCCGGACTCTCTCTCTCCCGACCTCGAGCTCGCGCCCGGACTCTCTCTCTCCCGAGCTCGCGCACGCGCCCTCTCTCGCGCCCGCGCCCTCTCTCGCGAGCCCGCGCCAGTCAGCTGGCTTTTTACTCCGCCTATGTTGTCATCGGCTTCTAGCCGATGCTCAGGTATGCGAATGCTATCGGCAATCGGCCGGTTTGCTTCTCACTTTTAACATCATCGGTTTGTATCAATCTGTATCGGCCGATTGGTTTCGGTGTCAACCCAGAGGCAGTCCTGAAGTGTGAATCTTCGACTCGTGATGCTATCCGTTGTGCTCTGTCCTCCATCGTCCAAACGAGATCACGCCAGGATCTCTCTCCGCCCGTGCGGCTCGGCCAGGTGGCTTCCTCTGCGCGCCCTAGACCACGTGAGAGGGAGAGGCAGAGCCGCCTTGGGACCTCGCGAGATACCCCGACAACCTCAGTAGCGCCCTGCCCTGTCCCATCTGTCTGCTGCACGCTTGCCCGTGCACACGCCATCGCGAGACCGTGGAGCAGAGCAGCGCCCCTCCCCTCTCCTCTCCTTCCCTGCCTTCCTTTTAACCAAGCCTATGCCCTCCTGCCTCCCCAGCTCGCCCTCTTTCTCACCTGCCAAGGACCCTAAGGATTGTCCCTTGGTTCGTTGAGAACGTGAGGTGCCGCCCACGGCGCCGGCGAGCACACGCTTTTCGTCTGAGAGCTCCGGTGAGTTTTACCTTGTCTCAGCTGTGTCACCACGCGTTCTTGCTCGACCTAACTCCGTTTTCGCCCTCGGCAAGCAGCAAGCACCACCGCAGCCTCATCGTCTTTTGCAACGCCGACCGGGTGCCGCCGTGACCTTGCAGCCGCTAATCTGCGCCCTGGTGAGTTAGCGCTGTCCTGGCGGTATCACCATCTTCCATTCACTCTTTGAACTCATCACAGTGCTTGACTGCAGCCTCCATCGTGAGCAACCCTTTTGCCGAGCCGATCACCGCCTCAACATTGCTCCCTACCGCTTGCACTCCTCGGTGAGCTTCTGTTTCTGCATGTACCTCCTTTTTATTCCTGGGAGGCCACTTGTTCTCCCCACGTCCTTGGCTTGGCCTGTCATGCCATTCCTTTGCCATCTGCCCAAGCATCACCACCGTGGCCATATGTGTGGATGAGGCTCAATCGGAGCATGGCCGCTTGTAGTAGAGCCCTTCGATCTTGCATGCAGGATCCCTAGAGCTTCCTCGTGCCCTGCATGCGCTAGCCATGCACTCGGGCATGAGAGGACAGAGGTAGACAAGCCGTGCATTAGCTTGGCCTTCACCGAGCACCTTAGGTGCGCTTGTGTTTGAGTGAGTAGCAGCCACCCCATCAGCCCCAAGCAAGCCAGGTTGGCCTCACTAGCATTAGAACGGGATAAAACCACGAGTAGAGCAGCTGCTGTCGTTTTCCTGTTTTTGTCGGTCATCGTTAACGTGCGAAGACGTGTAGTTTGCGCATGCGAAGACATCGTTTTTGGACCAAGGCGTTCGACACTACCGAAGCCTTGCCGTAGGTTCCACCTGTACATCCAATGACTCCTAGGCCCTAGAAACCCTCTACGCCTCCAAATGCCTTAGATTAAAACTTTACGCCCGGTGGATTTCACGTGTTAGGCCGTTTTAGTGACATGTGAGCGTGCGCGATTAATATCCTAGCGAGTTGGAGAATATCCACTTTTGGGAGTTGTCCTTAGGTTCACAGCAGCACACATGTAGGTTTCGTACCATAAAGATGCCCTAGAACCGAAAACGTCTCAAATAGACCACCCGTTAAGTCGGTAGAATGTTTTCAGCCGTTTCTGCAGTTCGGTCGAGCGAAAACGCTGTTTCTCATTTATTTTCGATTTTAGGACAGAGCAGACTTCGTTTAGCCGTATCTCCCTCGTACGAACTCGGATTCAAGCGATTCTTTTTCCTAAATTCATCTAAAATCATGCACTTGCATATTCTGTAAAAATATTTGTACTTCCTGTACTGTTAAATTTTGCCGTTGTTTTCATTGCATTCGTTTGGTATTCTCGTAGAACACGACGTTGTTGACCCGGTTGTGGAAGGATCAGAAGAGTTCCAAGAAGTCCAGGAACAAGGCAAGCACCCCCTTGATCAATTGCTCCTATATTTCAAACTTACAAACTATATTGATTGCAAACTATTATGCATGCGATGTTTTACTTGAAAATGTGTGGGATTCTTGGGTAGTTAACCTCTTGTTGCATATGCCCTATCCTTGTTACTTGAGTATCATGAATTCCTTGTCACTTATGTTGCCACTGAAAATTTGGGTTCATGTGGTAGGGAAGATGTCAATAGGTATGCTTAGTTTGCTTTTTAATCAAGGCTACTTGTTACTTGATTTTGGGATGTTGAGAAAAAGAAGCATTTGCGAAATTATGGAAATGAACAGTGGGTATTCTTCCCCTATGCTCTTGGTGGAAAACAAAAACTGAAAACAAGCTTTTGGACTTGGGCGAGTGGATGTAGTGTTCGGTGCCTTGTTGTGGTATCGATTAGGTGGTTGTCTCGCCCGGGTCACTAAGGACCGATTCTATGGTGTAGCTAGAACCAAGAAGCACAGTGCAAACCACATGTGGCTCTGATGGGGAGTTCCTAGCTTAGTATATTGTTGATACCTAGCAATAGACCGCCTGGTGGTAGTAGTAGGTCCTTTTTTGTTGACATTGGGATAGTGCGGGTTATGGTTGTTGTCCATAGCTCGAAGTACCTTGATTATTGTTCAAGGGTGACCAGCACATTGTATGAGCCTTGGGGATTTTGGGAGGCTCCCAACTCCCTAGGATGGATCATAAGCGCGGGATATTGCTAGGTCAACGGTGGAAAGGCTTTGTCATTGATGGTGTGAGCCTCCTGTGTGGTAACTCATATTGTCCTTGTCATGTGGGTACAGTTGTACACACTCTCGAGAGTTAAAACTATTCGAATAGCCGTGTCCTCGGTTATGGACGACTTGGGAAATTCTCCACCGTAGTAGTTTTAAATTTTGGGAAAACTGTTTTGCAAAAAGATCTTGGTGCGAACGGGGAGTTCGCTGGGATGGTTTGTGGCAGCGTGTTGCCACTGATGGCTGGCATGGGCAGGGAGCCCATATGGTTGGAAACACTTGGGGGTTGATGCTTATATACTTGTTTGCTGTGCTAGCTTGTTTTACCAAAAATTTCGTTGCAAAACCGCAATGTTTTTCGCTATGTATATTATGAATTATGCAAACTGCAGGACCTGAACCATTCCTTGTTTACCTTGGCATATTGGAATACCATTGCAAACACTATAAGTCTTGCGGAGTACGTATTGTACTCACACACGCTTGTGTGACTTCTTTTTTTTAGAGATGGTTGAGGAGGACCCGACAATCGGGTACTTCTATGCAGCGGGTTTTGGAGACGACGACGACGGTGCTTACTAGGGCTTACCGGTTGGTTGCCTGTGGGCGGGCAGAGGCATACTTGCTGGTTTTTGGTGCCTCTATTATCTTGTTTCCGCTGTTGAACTCTTTGTTAATTTGCTGTTCTATTTGGCCGGTCGGCCTCTATGTAATTGCTAAAGTCTAGACTCTTGTACGACTTATGTTTGGACTGCTGTGAGCTGAACCTGTGATGTATGGATTATGATGCCAATGTTGAATGTGTGTGCTAGCAATTGATCGTGGGACTAGCACGGTACACACATAGGGTTCGGGGTCAAACCCGGGTCCGACATTATCTACCACTCTCAGTCCCGGAATAAAGCCTTTAAGCCATATGGCCTGCCCGGTTGCCTCATAACATGCTATAAACTCAGACTGCATCGTCGACGCTATAGTGAGAGATTGTTTGGAGCTTTTCCATGAAATAGCTCCTCCTGCAAGAGTGAAGACATAGCCTGAAGTGGATTTCTTAGTGTCTATACACCCTACAAAGTCAGCGTCTGAATAACCAACAAACTCAAGGTCATCAGACTTTCTATAAGTTAGTATGTAGTGCTTAGTGCCCTGCAAATAGCGTAGGACTTTCTTAATAGCTTTCCAGTGGTCTAGACCTAGATTAGACTGATACCTGCCAAGCATTCCGGTTACAAAAGCCAAATCTGGTCGCATACAGACTTGGGCATACATTAAGCTTTCGACAGCTGAAGCATATGGAATTATCTTCATCTGATCCTTTTCTAATTGATTCCGCGGGCTTTGGAATAAACCAAACTTATCGCCCTTAACAATTGGCACGGGCGTGATAGAGCACTTACTCATGTTGTATTTTTCAAGTACTTTGTCAATATATGATCTCTTAGATAACCCTAATACTCCTCTAGACCTGTCTCGGTGTATCTCAATACCCAAAACATAAGAGGCCTCACCAAGATCTTTCATGTTAAACTTAGAGGATAAAAATGCCTTAGTTTCATGCAACAAATGCTTATTGCTGCTTGCTAATAAAATATCGTCCACATAGATTACTAAGATTATAAACTTACCACCCTTATACTTTATATAAACACAATTATCCGTTCCATTCTCCTTAAATCCAAAATTCTTAATTATGTCATTGTTGACGCCGAAAACCGCCGGGGGCCGATGACCTGGTTCGGCGTCTATAGACACGCGAAGGCCTGGGAGATTTGCTTCATTCCAGTGCAGGTCCTAAAATCTTGAGGTTCGTAGGCGTGCCAGTCAATTTGACCCTACAATTGACAAGGAGATAGAAAATGTTAAATCAATGAGCCAATCGGCTGGAAGCCGATCTGGACTCGTCTCATCGGCCGATAGTCGATATGAACTGTAGCACTTATACACCGATTGGAAGCCGATGATGGCATGAGCAGTGTGGAGGCCATGGGCCCCGGGTACCTCATGACAAGCATATGGACCACTCGGATAGAGGATGGGCCTAGCCTTGTAATTAGAGATATAGCTAGATTCGGCAGACTTCGCCTTGTATAGAAAGGAATATACAGTCCTAGTCGGGTCCTAGTCGAGTTTCCATCTGCCGAGTAGCCCCATAATTATATTGCCGGTGTAAAACATCGACAGTTGGCGCGCCAGGTAGGGGATCCAGCGCGATCTACATCTACAAGCTCGATGGATCCAGCAACCGGAGTCGACGGCGGCAAATTCTCTCCCGGAGACACAATCTCATTCGGAAGCCTCGACTTCGTCGCCGACATGTTCGGCAATCTCACCTTGGCCGACACGGATCCGATCCAACCGGCCGAGGAACCAGCCGACTCCGCGCCAGTCGGCCTACACGATGCTGCAGCAATCTCTCACGACATGCTGCGGTGATCTCCCATACGCCCAAGTCCAGGGACAACTCTTTCTTTCGGTGTTCGACTCAGACTCGGTTTTGAGCCGGCCGAGATCGGGCCAAAAAAGGAAGAGATCGTCAATTTCCCGTTCGGACTCGGCGACGCCGCGGATATCTACAATCTACATCCAACGCGGCAAACCCGATCCTCTGGAGTTCGACTCGGATACGGCCCAGAGCCGCTCGAGATCGGATCTAGGGAGGTCGGAGTTATAATCACCCCCATCAACTATTCCGACTACGACTCTCAGTCAGACTACGACTCCCAGTCAGATTCCGACTCTAAGTCGGATAGCAGTTTGGCAAGCTTCTCCCCGCCACGAGAAATCTTCATGGCATCCAAAGGCTCTACTCCTACTCAGGAATCACGCCGACTACACAAGCAACAAGAGGAGGAAGCCTGCCGACTGCAAGAACAACAAAAGGAAGAAGCGAGATGCCGACATGACGCCCTACGCAGGGCTGGGCGGACTGCTCAACAACAAATCCTCCAAACCCGAGTCAGCAACCACGACGTCTTCATTACTCCTCAACAGAACATCATGGCCGCTGCGACTCTACTGGATACACTCCAGTTTGGGCCTGATCACCAGGCCACCCCGACGATCGCAAGGATAAAAGCCCTGCTTACCGCTGCTGCATGTCAGCAGCACCAACAGTCGGGTGATACCCTCATACCGACCAACCGGTCAACATTCCCAACGGCAGTCTCATCTACCTCAAAGCGACGCCGAGCGGCTGGCTCCAGTCAGCTGCATACGGAGGCACGTCAGGCATCACTCGGCAGCCCCAACGACAACCGGCGACGTCAAAGCAACCGTCGGGATGATCAGGACCTTCGAGGCCGACAACGACGTGATCTTCGGCAGGACATCGACGCTCGACACCGCGAACGAGAAGATGATGAGCAACGCCAACCGGAAGACGAGAACGAGCGTTTCGGCCTCCACCACGAGCGGTTTCGCCGCCGTAGTCGGGGTCGGAGTCCTCATGAAGATGAAGGAGTACCGGCCTTCACCCAGGAGCTACAACAGGCCGACTGGCCATCAGGTTTCAAGCCTACAGGAGTCGAAAAATATGACGGCAAGACCAATCCCGAGTCTTGGCTCACAGTCTATGCTACGGCAATCCGAGCAGCTGGAGGAAATCACAAAGTCATGGCTAACTACCTCCCAGTCACTTTAGCCGACTCAGCGAGGACATGGCTAACACGACTTCCCAAGCAATCAATCGGCTCATGGGCAGAACTCCGAGAACGCTTCATCGCCAACTTCCAGGGAACTTATGAGAGATCATCTTCCGAGTACGACTTATATCAGTTGCATCAAAGGAAGAACGAGTCTCTTCGTGACTTCATTAAGAGGTTTTCTGAGAAGAAGAACTCAATCCCCAACGTCAAGGATGAGGTCATCATCGCCGTCTTTCGAAAAGGAGTCAAAGACACCTCGTTCATCGACAAATTCACACGGAAGCCTCCCAACTCTGTCAAGGCTTTATTCGACATGGCGAACAAATACGCCGACTTAGCCCACGCTGTTGCTGAGGCCCTTGAAGATAAAAAGGCATCCTGACAGAAGAAGCGGGAGGGCACCAACGGCGTGGTCCCGACTAAAGCCGGGAATCGCAAACGCAAGTCAGACGGCTTCATTGTGGCAGTCGGTCACAATCGTCTTCGGCTTTCAACAACTGAAGATTATCAGAACAACAAGTGACATGCTCGGGGGCTCACAAGCTCAAACGCAAGGATGACATCCCCACTCCGAAATACCGAACAGCTAAGTCGCTTCCTGATAAATATTTCTTCACTCGGCCTTGCCAATGCCGCTTACACCTAATAGGTGCACAAGTTGCACTCTTCTCTATTTTTGCTCTTAAATGATTGCAAAAGTACTTGAGTAGCATAAACCCTGATCCGTGAAACTTTGCTCCATGAAAGACGAACTCAAGTCACCCAAAACGCGTGTCTGGGAAAGAGCCATGAGCCAACTCCCGACGCTAGGGGGCTATGACTAGTCGGGCAGAGTGTTTAAACGTAAGGGGTCAACTACTCGGGGAAATTAATATCAAAAAGAGGAAAAACTCGTATTTACATATATTGTAAAATACATTTTATTCGGGTGATTATTTCCATCATCAGATGCTACTCATCCGATATCTTTATATTGCAGGCCTAGCTCCAGATACGCGTGACAGGAACTCAGGGCTGCGAGCCTATCTCCTACGCTCGGGGGCTGGACAAGTCTGCCAAAATACACTCGGGATGCTCCATGAGGGCTACTTACCGAGTACTTGCGCCAGTCGGGATGTCATCTTCTTCGGCTATGCTCCATGTGAGCTGACAACCGACTTCCGGCACTAGTCGGGGGTCGTATATCACTCGGCTGGGTGAGGTACTCCCCATGAGGGTCGCTAGCCGAATCCTATGCTAATGCAAGGTTCGGGTAGCTCGCTTGGCTATAACTCTGTTGGGTAGGGTATGCCCCATGAGGGTCGCTAGCCGAATCCTGTGCTAATGCAAGGTTCGGGTACCCTGCTCGGCTCTCCTGAAGTCAGAGAAGACTTACATCGTCAAAGCGCATCTGGAGTTCTCATGCACTGCGTCACACCTGAGGAGGGCAAGCAGATCTTGCAATATACCTACTCAGACTTCTGTGGCAACCAGGTTGCATTCGGAACGTAAGTCGGAAAGGCTTGCGAATAAGGATTTCTCTGGCTTATTGCGGTTACCGACACCAAAAACTCATCCTGACATGCGAGGGAGGGTGATTTTATAGAGCCTACATTGGGTGGGTCGGTTTAGACCGGCGTACTCGGTAATGGGCTATCAAGATATGAGTTCCTACAGTAGCATGCTCCATGTGGGCCGCCCGCAGGCTGAGTTGAAATTATAGCGCTGGTGCTACCAACAGGAGCCGATGAGGTAAACAGATATGCTTCATGAGAGCCTTATTGCTAAACATATATGTTTGGGTATCTGTTTTATCCACCAGGTCTCGAGGATATATCCTTACAAGGATCACAAGCTGGTCTTCATTAAAATTGGGGATGCAGGTATCTTTCTCGGGTACACCTGACCACGCCGTGGATTTATTTTCATAAAGTGGTACTCGGCCTACATGCGTGGCCATCAGTTGCCATGAGCAACATTATTCCCACTGACATGATGTGGAAGAGTCTAACTTTCGAGTAGTGCACTACTCGGGAGAGACTATAAATTTCTCATTCCCACTGACATGATGCGGAGGAGTCTAACTTTCGAGTAGTATACTACTCGGGAAAGACTATAAACATTCTTCCAGCTGACGAGCTGAAGAGTCTAACTTCCGAAAGGGCGCCGCTCGGGAAAGACTATAAACACCTTTTCCAGCTGACATGAAGCTGACGAGTCTAATTTTTGAGTAGTATATTACTTGGGAAAGACTATAAATAATCATCCCGGCTGACATGATGCCGATGAGTCTGATTTTCGAGTAGTATACTACTCGGGAAAGACTATAAACACCCCCTTTCCAGCTGACATAAAGCTGAAGAGTCCCATATACGAGTAGCATCCTACTCGGCAAGACTATAAACACACATTCCGACTGACATGAAGTCGAAGAGTCCTACATACGAGTAGTTCCCTACTCGGCAAGACTATAAAGTTTATTCCGGTTGACATGATACCTAGAGTTTCATATACCAGTAGTATACTACTCAGGAAAGACTACAAGGTTAAAGATCTTTGACTTCATGTTTAATTGTTTTCACAATTAAGCACAAAGTCGGGGGCTACACCTAATAGGTGCACCTATTCGGCGCACACTATTCATACTTCTACATGGAGCCCTTCATAGCCTCGCTGCCAGCTAACATGAAGCAGGACTCGGGAGAAGAAGCACTCAGACAAAGAGTACTCGGGAGCAATGCACTCGGGAAGACTTCACCGTGGAGGATGAGCACTCGGCATCAGCTGTGACTCAACTATGAAGGTCTCAGGGGCTACTGTGGAGGCCATGGGCCCCGGGTACCTCATGACAAGCATATGGGCCACTCGGATAGAGGATGGGCCTAGCCTTGTAATTAGAGATATAGCTAGATTCGGCAGACTTCGCCTTGTATAGAAAGGAATATACAGTCCTAGTCAGGTGCGTTGTATCTCTAAGGGGAGATCTCCTAGTCGTAATCCGATGGGGACTCCTATCTTGTAACCCTGTCCCCCAGTATATAAGGGGAGGCAGGGCGCCCCATGAGGGCAGAAGAGCACTCATAAGCTCACGGCCATACAGTTCATCAGAATCGCCACCACAATTCCTCAAAGGAATACATACAAACTGGACGTAGGGTATTACCTCACAACGAGGGCCTGAACCAGTATAAAAATCTCCTTGTGTTCCTTTGCAATCCACCGAGTTTCCATCCGCCGAGTAGCCCCATAATTATATTGCCGGTGTAAAACATCGACAAGCAGTAACTAATAATAATAAGCAAATATCGAACTAGCCGATTGCCGAAGGGATATTCGAAAATCAGCTATAAACTGATAAAATAAATAGGCAGGATGCGTAAATAAATAGATTGAATAAATTTCAGCCGATTGTGATTATAATTGCTAGCGCCGCTCCAAAGGTGCTGCTCGCGCCCGTGCCCGGGCCCCGTGCCCGTGCTCGAGTCCTTGCATGCTGTTCGTGCCCGTGCCCGGGTCCTTGCCTGTGCCCGCGCCCGGGTCTTTGCCTGCTATCCGTGCCCATGCCCGGGCCCTTGTTCGTGCCCGCGCCCGGGTCCTCACCTGCTCTTCATGCCCAGGTCTTTGCTTGTGCCCGCGCCCGGGTCCTCGCCACAGGGAACAATAGAGATATGCAATTTTGTGCCGCCCCGACTTGGCAGCAATTTTCTAAACATGTTTGTGACAAATCGGCTGGATATAAAGATAACTTATCGGCTAAACACTCCGATAAAACATCGCATAAAACCCATAGGCTAATTAAGAGTAAAGTTATTATCACCAGTCTAGTAGATCGGACCCAACCGTTGCAGCACAGACTAATGATGATAACAAAACCTCGATGGGCCGATAGATCTAATGCGATCGTGATGTAAAATATGATAATTTATCAGCTATACATCCCGATAAGACGCTTGCGCAAAAAATATCAACCTAGCAGGAATGATTTATCACTGGCAGTTTAGTAGGTCGGACCCAACCGATGCAGCACAAACTGATGATAAATCGCTCCCAGTAAGCCGATACGATCTGCGCACGCGTGATGTGATATACCTAATCGATCTATGAGATCAAACTAAACTGATGCAGCCATAGACAAAATAGATATATCATGGTAAGCCGTCCACCGTGAACCGACTAGAATATCGGACTTAACCGAGGAAGTCCTAGCCGATGCGGTGGCCGGGGTGACGAGACTTACCCTCTCGCAGGAGGTCGAACTTAACCGATGCAGCCCGGCTCGAGAAGCAAGAACCTGTCGAAGGGGTGGCGATGCGCCGAGATTGTATTGATCTGATTGATATAGATATCTTACAAAGCACCCGGGCATACGTATTTATACCCCGAGTTGATACGAGTCCTTATTGGACACGGCACACGAGTTCCTAATTACAGAAGGAAACTTAACAGGACCCGACCGGACACGGGATCAGGTTTCCTAAAGATAAAATATTAATTTGCCTAATTAATAATCTGCCATACTGCGGTCTTCACGGCTCTTTCCTGGATTCGACTTCCTTCTGGATCAACCTCCGTTAGTTAACAGCAACCTTCTCCTTAGCCGAATCTGATACAGAGCCATACCAAATTTTGGCGTTAACAGTCATCGAATTGAAGGTACCATTGTCTAGACGCTTACTTTAGACTGTAAATGGATTTCTTTAGCCTACATCCCATATGTTCCTTGTCTTCCATGACAAAACCTTCCGGTTGTGCCATGAAAACTTGCTCATGCAAGTCAATGTTATGAAATGCAATTTTGACGTCCATCTAATGTAACTCTAAATCATAATGAGCTACCAGCGCCATGACAACTCTAAATCAGTATTTCTTAGAGACAGGGGAAAAGGTTTTATTATAGTCTATTTCCTCTCTTTGCGAAAAATCCTTAGCTACAAGTCTCGCCTTGAATCATTCGACGTTTCCCTTGGAGTCATACTTAGTTTTGTAGACCCATTACAGCCTACTGTTTTGACTCCTTCGGGAATTTCTTCTAAATCCCAGACATCGTTAGTGCCCATAGACTTTAGTTCATCTTCCATGGCCTCAAACCACTTGGATGAATTCTCAATGATAATGGCTTCCTTAAATGAAATGGGGTCATCTGCTTTCCCAATGTCTTCTCCAATAAAAATCTCATAGTCACTAGGAATGGCAGATCTCCTCTCCTGCTGTGATCTTCTTAGTTATTCATTAGGGATTTCAGCAGGTTGAGGAATTTGCACGTCAGTTTGTACATCATTTTGTGCTATAGGTTCATTAGTATCCTCAACTGGAGATGGATCCACAGAAGAGGATGCCTGTGGCACTATCTGAGATACAGGCAGATTTTCCTGCTTGATAACCGGCATGGTGACATGGATTTCCTCAAGGTCCAATTGTCTGTCCTGTGAGCTCCCACAGATTTGATCGTTCTCTAAGAAGACAGCGTGTCTTGTCTCAATGAATTTATTGACACAGTCTAGGTAGTAAAAGCGATACCCCTTAGATATTTCTGGGTATCCAATGAAGTGATAACTCACAGTCTTAGGGTCTAATTTCCTTAGATGTGGATTAAAAGGTCTGGCTTCAGCAGCGCAGCCCTATACTCTCAAATAATTTATTCTTGGTTCCTACCAGTCCATAATTCATAAGATGTCTTAGGCACAGACTTAGTGGGCGCCCGATTTAATATATGAGCGGCTGTTTTTAATGTCTTCATCTACAATTTCACAAACAGACTAGAATGACTAAGCATGATGCACACCATGTCCATTAGTATGTGATTATGATGCTCAGCAACTCCGTTCTGTTGTGGTTCACCGGGCATAGAATATTGGGCAACTATACCATTTTTCTGTAGGAATTTGGCAAATGATCCTAGAATTTGCCCGTATGGAGCACTTTTCCCATAATATTCTCCTCCTCGGTCTGAGCGCACGACTTTAATTTTAATATTATGCTGATTTTCCACCTCAGTCTTAAAAATCTTAAACTTTTCTAGTGCTTCAGACCGGTCATTAATGGGGAAAATGTAGCCATAACGGGGAAAGTCATCAGTAAACATAATAAAGGAATCAAAACCGTCTACTGACGTCACTGGGAAGGGTCCACAAATATTCCTGTGGATTAACTCAGGTATTCCCGTACTCCTAGTGGCCCCCTTTTTTTATTGTTTTAGTGAATTTGCCTTTTATGCAATCTAAGCAGTAATTTTCCTCAGTGAAATCTAATGGTTGAAGTATCTCGTCCTTAATGAGACGCTCCATCCTCCCCTTCGAGATATGGCCTAAGCGACAGTGCCATAGATTCGATGAGGTCTCATTAATCTTAACATTATTAACAACATTAGGAAATCCATGGCTTTAGGGCTTCTAACTGGGATGATGGATACATGTTGGCCGCTAAGGTGGCTCTGATACCACAATGTTAGATCTTATAGTTACTCTTAACCTTAGCCTGCACATGATCATCTTAAAAATTATGCGAAATTGAGTGATACTGACCGGTAGATGTCGAAGCCATTAGCGCCGTGGTGGTAGTTGTCAGTGACGCCGTAGGTCGTCGTTCAACGTGTGGGTGGCGTCGCCCTTCCGGCCGTCACCTGCACTGTCTAACGATTGGGGAGGAGATTGACCTTCGGTCTCCTTCCAGCGCTCTTAGGATCAGCTAGGGTTTTCGGGAGTAGCTTAGGCGTGCGTAGATCGTGTAATGATCGCATTTTTTTTTCTTCTTGTGCAAAACTATTTTAATAAAAAGCTAAATTCAAAATTTGGCTCTTTAATCGATTTGGAATTTTTGTGCCATGTGAGATCTCAAGAAAATTCTTAAAAATATTCAAAACAGCCCTAGAACCTGTGTAGAAGCCACCGAAATTTTTGCAAAATTTTTTAAACCCCATTTAAACCAGTTTCAAAAATCAAAACCTTCAAAAGTCTATTCAAATTCATCTCTGGAAAAAGATCAAGCTCTACTGTTCAAGTCGGGCCCCCTTCTCTCAATCTCGGCCTGCTCCTGTTTTCCTCTCAATCGGCCTGCTCGGCCCGTTGGCGCCGCGTGTTAGCCTCCCTCGCCCCGCTCGCTGTCCCAGCCGCCCGATGCAGCCGTGTGGACGGCCGAGATCGATGCTGCCGCCCGACCCCGCCTGTCAGTCCTGTCGTCGACCTCACCATCTTCCTCCTCCAGACGCTCGCGCTCCCTCTGGAAGTCTCCCGAACTCGCTCCCTATGCTCTCTCTGTTCAGCGCCTTACCGCCCGGTCGGCCTCTTCAAAACCTCACGGACATCATCATCCACCCCGCCGCCCGCCGCTCAGCGCGAAACACGCTCCGCCGTCGCCGCTGCAAGCTCGCGGTCAAAAAGCTAGCCGCCGCCACTATCTCTCTCCACTCTCTCGGTGCCGAACCTCGGAGACAATGCGCACGCATGGGCGCCTCTTCCTATCACTTCGCCATCATTTCCCCGACCCATTTCTGCCTCCGCCGCCCATGACGCGAGCCACAGTAGGCCGGCGCCATTGATGCGCCTCGCCGATCGAGCTCGAGCTTATCTCCCCCGGCCTCCGCCCTCTGTCCGCTAGCGCCGGAGCTCTTCTATAAATGGAGCAGCCCTCCCCCTTCTTTCGGACACCAAGCAACAAGCCCCAGCAAGCCAAACACCGACAACCTCTCTCCACCGCCGCCATTAGAGCACTGACCGAGCTCCCACCGCCGCTACTGACCCCCGCTGACCAATCCACCACCGCCACCAAGTTCCCGGAGCCACACTAAACCTCCTCCGCCCTTCCCTCGCCGTCGATTAGCCCCTAAACTCGAAACGCCCAAATTCCACCACCGCCGTCCGCCGTCGCCGCCGCACTGTAATCCACCGTAGACAAAGGTAAAACCAAATTAATTACCTCCCAGCTCCTTTCGGCCTCTGCCCTCCCCGCGCTTGCGCAGCCAAGAGCCGCTCGGCTGCACCCGCGCCCTGCCACGCGCCACGCCCCGACCTCGTACCCCGCGCGCACGCTGCGCACGTGCCTCGACCCGGGCCCCGTCGACCATAGCCGAGCACGAGGCAGCCCGTGCCCCCCCCCCAACGCCGACATGTGGACCCCGCACGTCGGATCCATCCCCTACCTCGCGCCTCTCTTTTCCCTCTCATCCCGGTTCCACTCGCCAGCCCCTGTTCCTCTCTCTTCCTCACTATAGCACCTGGACCCCACATGTCAGCCTCAGTGCTGCTCTCTCTCTCCTGACCCAAGGGATCCACCTGTCAGCCTCTGAGCCTATTCCCTTTTATTTTCCTTTTTATTTCTTTTCTTTCCTAAAATAATTTTTTTTACCCTTTTTATTTTCAGAAAATAGATCAAACTTTAAAAATTCATAACTTTTAAACCGTAGCTCCGTTTGAACCCATTCAACTCTCAAAATTTTTCTAAAATTGAGATCTACGCATTGGCACTATTAGTTGTATTAAATAGGTCCTGATTCTTGGTGTTTTGCTTGATTTCTTTTGTGTCGCATAGAGGCCGTTCCCGAGGAGTCACCAAAAGAGGACTTTGTCGAAGACCTGCAGGACCTCGAGCAAGACAAGTCACCCTTGACCATATTGGACCCATGATTTAAAATTATTTTATTTCTGAAAGTCTGCATAAAATAGGAACACGACTATTTTTTTCGGCCACAGTTCGTAATCGAATCTGTTCGGCCTAACCTATTTGCTGCATTTTTACCTGCCTTGGATAAATTGGTGCCCTGTCCCTTGTAACCCTGTCATCTTGATGTTCGTACTTGGGTACGGATATCGATGACCCCTTTTTAACTAAAATAAAATGCTACGATGGGAAAAACTAGGGTTTTAATAAAACGATTTACAAATCCTCGACATCCTTGGTCGAGAGAGTTTGCGAAATAAAATGGTTTTGTAAAAACTTGGTCACGGGATGTCGCTGCCTGTGTGGCTCTGACTTCTCCGGGCTTTTAAGGACCGTTTCCTTGAGGAATTGCACTGAGCATTTTATAGTGCGACCACACGGGTGGTATGGGACACCCCTGGCCGAGTAACTAGTGTTCCCAGGATGGTTGTCGGTTGCTAATAAATGTGGGACTGGCTGGGTGCCAAGAGGGCGATATACCCCCGTCCCTGAGTACAGGAAATGAGTTCCTGGTACTTGGTTGAGTCTGAGCACCTATTTATAGGGCAGCGTGCTATCCTAGGAAGGCTTTGGAAAGGCCCTGTCGTGAACCTTCCCCACTGACGAGTGTGAGAAGTAAGCTCGCGTCGTGTGGGTAAAGCGTGCAATCTTTGCAAAGATTAACTGAACTGTTCGAACAGCCGCGCCCACGGTTACGGGCAATGTGAAGTGATTCCTCTAGCGTAGATTTTAATTTATAAATATCTGTGCAATTGTTTTGCGGGTTGGGAATCGTGACCAGAATCGGTCTGTGTGACTGATGGATGGCCTGTGTGGCCTGAAATGGGCCTGTGTGACCCGGGGTGTCGGATGACACCGGAGTTAAGTTGTTTGAGTTAAATTTTAAGTTATGAGAACAAGAGAATCCACCTAAATGGAGGTACCAGAGGAAGGTGCGCTCCGAAATTGGAAATTCGTGACAAGTCTCTGACTTGTGGAATGGGACGAGACGCGAGTCTCTTCCCGACTAAATTAATTGTGGTGAGTTGTTGCAAAGCAACTCACGGAATGGATTGAAGCGTGAGCTTCTTTCCGACAACTTGAAGAGCACACTTAGAGTTTTGAAACCCCAAACCTTTTGAAAATCACTTTGCGAAAATAACATTGACCTTTCCTTGTTAAGCCTTGCATGCCACAATATTTCCGTGACTTGTTGAGTACTCCGTGTACTCACCCTTGCTAATTTACTCCCAGAAGCCTATGAAGATGAAGACCCGACTCTCGGCCAGTTCTACCAGGATCAAGTCGAGTACGAGGAGTTTTAGGGTTTCGGTCTAGGTCCCCAAGCCGTTGCTTGTGGGTATAGGGCTTCCCATGTATTTTTTTTCCGCTGCATACTTTTGTACTATATCGTTGCACGTCTCAGGTTCTGTCTGAGGCTGCAACTTATGTACAGACTATGTATAATAAATAAAGTAGGTTTGGCTGTGATCCACCGATGTCCTGTATGTACCAGCTGGTCTCCTGGGACTGGTACAGGTATTACAGATAACAGCGTTCCTCTTCTGTTAACCTGTACGGGTTAGCGGGAGAGGGGCGTTACAGATCGTCACCTATGTATGTGCTGCACCTCCCTTTTTATTTAGCGCTAGAGGAGATCGAGGGCGAGTCCGTTAGGGATAGAACGGGTGCTACCGATCGTTGCGCGGGTGTAGGAATCAGTCCACGTTCATTATCGGCATGTGGGTGGTAGAGGGACTCGGCCCACGCACCTTATCCTAGCTCGTGAAACCAGTAGATCAACCAACACCGTCGTCCACTTCTTCCTGATCACAGGTGAGGGCCACAACAACTTCGCGTCTTTGCCACCCTCTCCATGTCCCCTCCTGATGCGCCAGAGCTCCCGCCGCCTCTGTGCTCCTCCTCCTTACTCGCTGTCCAACTTTCCTCCTCCATCTTGCCATGCTCGCTGGGGCTGCTGTGTTCATCGAGGGCCACCCAGCTCTCCTCCTTCCTCCCGCAGGTGCGCCGTTGTGGAGTTGGGAGGGGTAGGGGGTAACTAGGTTATTTCTTTTCCAGTGCCATGTCGCTCTACCGATGTGGCAGCGAGGAGCAGCAAAATGTGTCCAAAATGACGTTGGATCAACTGGGTGTAGGGTCTCCGCGGCAAAAAATGAGGTCGGCCACGAGTATAGTATTTGAAAATATGCCATCAAAGTGGATGGCAAATATTGAAAATTGCCAGTCCGCAATTGTATAAAAAGTTGTGCTAGGGATCCATCTATTAGAGAAATGTTTTGCCAGAATGAGACAAGTGTGATCGAAGTCAAACTGGCCCTTGGAGAATTCGAGCCCAAAGGCCTAAAAATCACCTCCAGAATCCCCGTCCGTTCAACTTCAGAGAGCATCAGTCTCCAACCTAATGTATTGGGCCGCTGCCTCCTCTCCCAATTCCGGCTGCCGCACGCCGGCAAGCAACGGCAAGAAACCGAGAAGAAATGATAGCCTCCCCTCGGTGTCCAGCGATCCTGCCACCCGTCCCGAGGCCTCGGTGCCCCCGGCGCGGAGACGGCAGTCCATACTCTCCGCTGCACTCTCTCAGGTCATCCTACCAATCCTGCTCATGCTGTTCCTGTGTTCCACATCGTCTGTGTGACTGTGTCCAGAATCTTTCCTTTTTTCCTTTGAAACGAACACATCGTCTGTGTTCAGAATCAGGCTGTTGAATACTCCTAGTATTTAAGTAATGGAATTAGCACTGAGTGACCATTAGGTAGGACTGATGCCTGTCCTCTTTGTATTGGTTCCCCCAAAACCATTAACCCTAACTCCATATGTATAAGTAGGACTAATTTGTAGTATCTTGCTGTTAGCAGTAACATGAGTTAACATTTTGCTAGAATTCTGTTGAATTATTTGGAAGCGTAGAAGAAAAATTTTAGTGAGGTGAGTGTAATCCTTGGAGAAGAGAATAAATTTGCAAAAGAAATATTCCATGTATGCACTGTAGAACTTAGTTTTCTAGTTTCTACAAAACAGAAATGTGAAACTGTGTTCAAGTATAGCAACCAAAGTAGTGCAATTTCATATTGAAATGAAACTTCCTCTAGTTACGTGTCCAAGCGGAGACATAAACACTCTCCTTTTCATATCTAATGAATAAGGATTTTATACTACTTAAAAAGACACTTGTGATGGCGGTGATTCTCCCTCTAAGGACTCAGATTTCTCTCACGCTCCTCCGCTTCAGATCCAACGGCTTAGATTGATCCCACGCTCCTCCCATCCCCCTGTGCCCCCCGCCGGTCCATCCCACAGTGTTCTGGTCCTCCCGCGCCCCTGCCCACGCCGCCAGATATCTCTTCACACTGAGTCGCCACCCCCCTACAGCCCGCTCTAGGATCGGGATGGCGTCGATCAGAGGGGGGTGGATGATTGTCGGTTTCTTTCTTTATCAAAGGAAACAAAACATGCAGTGAAAATAATAACAAATAATATTAAGTTATTATAATATCACTAGAACACCGAACTAATCACCCTCATATACAAAAGATACAAAACAAAACTTTAACTCCACTACCGAATTGTGCTACACTACCGAATAGTAAAAACAACACACGGCCTTTTCATGAAAATCGTTATAACTCCACCAATTCAAATCCGTTTGATATGAAACTTGAAACATAAGTTCTATATATAGCCTAGGTTCAATTTTAGCCAAGAAACACGAATACTAACGGATGAAATTGACGGGATCTAACAAACTTAAATCTGGATGAAACCTGATAGGCGTGCACTAAAACCTATATTAATTAAAAACTAGCCGATGGATCTAAGCCAAATTTTATAGGTAGAAATTACACTTCTTTGTGAATACAACACAAAAAATCGCACTCAAATCCAACGGTTAGATCAAAATCTAGAAGCAATATAAGGTCAGAGAAAAACCTGCGAAAGCTCACCATATGCGAAATCCAAATTGCAAAACGAAATTGTGGATGGTTTTGCTAAAATTTATTGATCAAATCATGTTTCAAAAGTGCCTAAAAAATCACCCAATCTCTCTCAACCCTAAAAAGAAAGACGTTTTTTTCTTCATTCTCCCGTCACATCTTTCTCTCCCTCTGCCTTTTACATAATAGAGTAGAGACAGCCCAATAACACATGACTAGGCCCAACAACTTAAACATGGATCTCTCTATACAGAAAATACCTCTAAAATTTGGTATTCCATAAATATACTTTAATTTGTAAAATTCATAAGAAATTCATATTAACTCCAAAAACTATGAATCTAGATTTGTTGGGCTTAGAAAAATATGCCCTTTGTTTCTGTAGATTAAAATTTGGCACAACCAGTATAGAGAACACATCTAAAAAAATATCTATAAAGAATAAATACCATGTATAGTACATAAGATGTACAATAACTTCTAAAAATTATAGAAGATTCATCCTAACTCCAAATAAAGTGAACTAAGATTTGTTGAACTCATAAAATTGTACCCTTTATCACTGTGATGTAAAACTTGGTCAAATCATCACAGAGAATGTGTCCAAAATTTCTATAGTGTATAAATAATGTATTTGACCGTATTTAAACTTCAACCACCTATAACTTGCACATACTAAATCGTAAAATTGAAATTCTTTCACCAAAATTCATCCTAAGATACACTAAATATCAATGTAAAGATAGATTTGACAAAAACTACCTCCCAAGTTGCAAGTATAATTAAAATACACGTATAAATGCAGTAATCGGTATATAACTTCTAAAATTCATATCTCCCAAAAGCAAAATTATAAAATAGAAATTACTTCACTATAAATCATCTAAAATCAGTACCTACCCACTATGCGAATTGCATACATAATAGAGCATGTTGTATTTTTCGCATTGTTTGGTATTTATTTGCTCGTATGTTAAATTGTTTAGAGATCGAGTTTGAGATCGCTGGAGTGGTTATAGTTGATGGTCAAGTTGATCAAGAGTAAGGGAAGTATTCTCCGCTTTTCCTTTGAAAAATTGATTCCCATATTTTGGGGAATGAAATGTGTTGTTTGCAAAATTGCATGCGTAATTGCAACTATTGATATTTAAAATGTGGTTAAGTGGTAGCTATGACCTATTTGCTGCATATTCTACCTTGAAACTTGAATTCCTTGCTGTTTGTAACCTTAGAATGGATTAGAGTGCTTCCCAAGTGCTCAAATGGGTATATACTTGCTTATTACGCGTTTAAATGCTTAGCCATGCTTAGAAATATACAAAATAAACATTATGGACATTTTATACATGACAAAATGGGCATTTTGATACTTCTGGATAGAGGTGTTTCCTCTGATTATTTGTGAACTAAAATGAAGGAAAACTTGTTTTAAGAATTGGGCGACAAGTGGTATGCATATGGTGTTAATTGCATACCAATAGGAGGAGTGTTCGGCTGAGTCAATTAAGGACTAAACTCTATGTCACCAACTAATGTATACAGTGCAACCACATGTGCTAGTATAGGATGGCCTTAGCTTATTAAGTTACTTATTGTCTAGCCTTGCATATTGGTAGGCCAGAGTAGTATGGGTTATGTTGTTGTATTAATCCAGAGGAGCTACCTATGTGACCTGTAATGGTGTAGGCGTCTAAGTTTGCCCAATACAACGGTATAGTGTCTCATAAGGAAACAAGACGGTTTGCCGCCACGGCGTTAGGTTTAAGGCTTGGGCCCGCCACCTAACGGCTCTAGGTCATGCCTAGGGAGGATGCACACTTACCGTCGCTGGTGCAAGGCTAAGCTGTAAGTAATGTAATGGCTAAGTTGTGACCTCTAGGCCGCACTCAACGTGTAGAGTGTGGGATACCAACGTGTAGCTGTTTTGGCTTCTATAACGTCATGTGGGTAAAGTTGTACAAACTCTGCACAGTCAAAACTAATCGGTTAGCCATGTTCATGGTCAAGAGCGACATGGTGAAGTGTCATGAGTATAGTTTTATCCTTTCTAAATATGCTTTGTGAAAATGGTAAGTGGAATGGTTTACTTATGATATATATGAGCTTATGGTGATGAATATGATGACCTGTTGCCATGGAGGGCAGCAAAGGAGATATTGTGATATGATGATGACATTTACTATGATTTACTTTATATACATGCTTTAAATGCTTTATAAACTTCCGTTGCAAAACATTGTGAAACAAAACTTGCTTTATGCTAAAAATAAGACCACAAATAGCCTCCTTTGATATAAGCTTGCATGTAGTATGTTAGGTTTGTCCTTGCCAGTACATTATTTCGGTAATGTACTAACTCTTTCTTTATTTCTATGTTGTTGCTTTAGTCTTGTTGTAGGTTAGGCGTTGCTTAGGTTACGTGCTTCATGGAACTCGCTGTTTTTAGGATGGTTCTAACTAGGGGGCCATAGTCGGTTTGCCTGTGTGGTTGGGTAGACATGCAATTCGCTCTATTTGGCCTGTCGGCCTATGTAATAATTTAGTTGTAATTTAGTTTATCTACACGTATTCCCTATACTTGTTGATGCCAAATGCTTTGATGAAAGTGCGAGGCTAGTCACTTTTCCTGGGGACTAGCTAAGCATGAGTATGGGCTTGGATCAATTGAAATATTTGCTTAATAGCTGTTTGGGTTCAAGTCCTCTGTGGTATGTAGTCGCTTGGTCACCACCATCGCGTGGTTTGATGGGCATACCTTGGGGAGGACTGGCAAGGCTATTCTGTTGAGTATCTCATTTGTTTCGAGTCCGACACTTTGAGTTTGTGTCGGCTTTGTTATTCGCGACGTCAAGTCTGCTTTGAGGTGTAGTGGTTATAGTATTTATTTGTTTTATTTAAGATCCCATCACTCCAATAGTTAGCGTTGACGTGGCAAGTTGCAAATCACGGTTCAGGTCTTAGGGTGTCCTCATAGCAATCACCGCTGCCGCTGCCCCTGCAATCTCCGCCGCCCTCCACCTGCGCACGCCTCCGGAACCAACGCTGCCGCCGCAATCACTGCCACGGCCGCCCTACAACCGCTGCGCCCTCACCTGCGCATGGCCTCTGGAACCACTGCCACTGTCGCAATGTCACAACCTAAAATTCCCTAAATAAAGAAATTATGAGAAAAATGCATTTTTGGAATTTATTTAAAAGCCCAAGGAGTGCAATAATAAAAATTAGTGAAAATTTTCAATAGAAAGTGTGCCTAGATAAAATTTTATAAAATACTATGCTTAATCCTTTAGCTCCTGGAATTTTCTAGGAATTAATTGAGCAAGAGAAGTATTTTTAATAAATAAAAGAACATTTCAGCAATTATTTTAAATGAAAAATCCTTAGAAATCCTTTTCCCAGCTGTTGGGCCGATTTTGGCCCATTCCTGTTTCCTCTCCCGCTGGCCCGCCTTTGCTCTCTCTCTTCCCCGTCATCGTGCCCTGGCCTAGCTAGCCAATTGGCCCGTTGGCCATTTCCCTGCAGTCGCTCATTGACTGGTGAGGCCCACCTCTCAGCTTCATCCTCGAGCTCGAGATAGAGTCATGTTACTCTTCGACTCGGTCGCTGCAAAATCCTCCAATATCTCGTCGATTTGCACGTGGTTTCCCCAGATTGATTGAGGGGAAATCTCTCCCTTATCCTCCTCCACTGAACCCCTCTAGATTTGGGCCGAAGCCCCTCAAGTTTGACGCAGATTCGAGCTCGGATAAGTGCCGCTGCCTATCTAGGGTTGCACCGCCTCAATCCTGCCGTATCAGGGGCGAATTCCCTCTCTCCGGGATACAAATAGCTAGCCCGAGACCGCCGCAGCTGAACCCTAACCCTAGCCGCCCTCGTCGCCCTGTTTTCCGCCGTCGCCCGTGAGTTCTGAAATTGCCGCCGTAGTCAGTTGCGCTCCCCACTGTTCCGCCGTCACCGGTGCTCGCCGTTATCACGTTCTGGACCGCAGGAGCAAGGAGACCCCCGTCCACCCCTTCTCCACCTTCGAGGACCGCCGGAGCACCGCCATCGTTGATGTCCCGAAGGACCTGGTCACTTGGGGCTCGTCACTAGCCATTTCCTGTCGCAGTTCACCATCATCTTTGCATCAGAGGATCGCCAAGTCATCCTCTACCTCCCAGTGCCCTTGCCATGCCTTGCTGTGCCGCCGTTCACCGCCAACCATTGGATCCCGTGCCACCACCGCCAGTTTGCCCACGTGGTGGCTGTGTCATTGCCTTGTCAGTGCCACCTCGGTTAGTCTGTCCGATGCGGCTGCTGAGTCAGTATCGCGTGAGATCGATCCGATCGGGTTCAATCTCAGTTGTCGGATCGCCTTGATCAAATTCTAGCCGTCCGATCTAACCCCTAGTTCGATCTAAACCGTCCAAACCCGTCCAAGCCCTCAGTGCACCCGGTCCACGGTGCGCCAGCGTCCTTCCTCTCTTTGTCTGGTGGGACCTGCATGTCAGCCACCGGCTCACCCCCTCTCCCCCTAGGGTTGATGTCATAAATCTCTTAATAATTTCTTTAATACATGAAATTTGCTGTTAACTTTGGAAATTCATAACTAATTCATCCTAACTCCGTTTGGGGTGATTCAACTTGCATGATTCTTTAAAAGTCAAGATCTACCAATTAAAAATATAAAATTTTACTTTGGATGTGTGCTCATGTACTGTTTTCTTCATTTTTTATTGCCTTTTAGCCGCCGACGTTCTGGAAGAGTCAGGATTTTTCGAGGAGAGTTCCGAAGCTTTCATAGAGTAGCAAGGCAAGTCACACGGATGCTAAACACCTTTGAGCATGTTGTACCTATGATTTAAAGCAATGTTTTCCTTCAAATGTGCATTTATTTTACAATGTTATCGGGAGGAAAACCTTGTTCCTTGATTACGGCCCTAATGCTTTGATTACCTGTTGTTTGTACCTATGGGATAATGGGACTAGCTAGCTTTAAATATTGGTTAGCTAGAATAACTCTAGGACCCTGCTTAGCCATGCTTAGAATCTATAGTGGAATTTATGGGCTATCACTTAACTATTACTCATGATATCAGATTAACATGAAATGATGATTTAGTTCATGACCGAGGTTATGTGTGGATAATTAGTGGTCAACTAAAACTTGACTAAATGGTGGGTTGTGAGCATAAGGATTGAAGTTGATGCTAGTGGTGCTCATGACACTTAAGGACTGGTTCGCGGATTACTTGTTGCAAAGCAATACCCGTACTAACCACAAGCTAGAATAGGTAATGGCAGGGTTTGAAGTGTGATGAGTTTAATAGGAGGCACCAGGGCGTGTTTGTGGCTGATATAAGTCCACACATGGCAATTGATAAGTCCATGAGTGTCACACCCTAAGTTTTTCCCCTTAATAGAGCCACACAAAAATATACCAAAGAAAATACCCAAAGAAATTATTTAGTTAAGGCTAGAGAAATTAATTAATGGTGAAAATATAAAATAACAATCCATCGTGGCTGGGAGTATTTTTCTTGTATTCCCCTTGCCAAAATACACTAACAGGATTTTTATTGGAATTTTTAGAGCATTGGAAGTATTTTTTTAATAATCAAAACAGCATTATCAGAAATAAAATTCCACTGAAATCCTTGGGAATCCTTTTCCCTTTTTCTTTTCTTTTCCTTTCTGTTTTTCTCTCCTAGGCCACGGCCCATCCCTTCTCTCCCTGACTACCGGGGCCCGTCATTAGCCCGTGGCCTCCTCTCTCTCCCTCCTGCCGACATGTGGGACCGAGGTCCCACATGTTAGATTCGTCCCCAACCTCTGGCCGAATCGGTCAAAGGGATCGAGCTGCCCTACATCGGATTTCGCTCGTTGCCTCCCCCTCGCGCCTCGGCCCATGGTTCAAAATGAGCGGACCAAGGGGGAAGGAGTGGAGAAGTCCTTTGCACGATCCCCCCACATTCTCCGCCACGGACCCCCACGCCTCGAGCGGAATTTGCCCCACGCCGCCCCAACCGCCGTCCATGATTTCGTGAAATTTGCTCGCCACGGCCACGATCCCCCCTCCGCCCGCTCCAGTGCCTATTAAACTCTCCAAACCGTGCCCCTCCGCTCTCTTTTCCCAATCGCGAGCTTCCAGTGCCCTTACCCCGCCGCGCCGCGCCATAATCCCAAAGCGCACCGAGTTTCCCACCTCTAGTCGCGTCGGCAACCGCTGTAAGCCGCCGCCAAGAAAAAAAAAAAAACCACCCTCACCTCCGCCATCTTAGCCGCACCCGAGCACACCCCGTCCGACCGTTGTTCACCCGTTCTGAACACTGAAAACGTTGTAATCCCGATCGATGGGTGGGTTCCAACACCGGCCGCGTTTTTGGCTTTGGGCCGTGTTTTCCTCGCTGCTCGCGCTCAACAATTCCCGTCACCTTACCGATCTACACCTTCCCCAGGTTTCTCGCTCTGTCCCATGCATTCGTGGTGCCTTCGATCACTGTCCAGAACACCACGCCATCTGCCGGTCGAACCCCGAGCCTCGCTGCGCCGTGCTGGTGTTGCTCTTCTCACCGCTGTTCGCCGTCTCCCTCGGTAAGGGCTCCTCCCGATTCACCGTTCTCCTACTGCTCGCCGCTGCTCTCCACTGCCAGACTGGTCACCGGGCGGCGCCATAGGGCTGTGCGCGCTGCTGCCGTGAGGTTGCTGACCGATGAGGCTCGCCTGTCGGTGCCAGTCTCTAGTCTGCTGACGCCATATAATGTTTAAATGCATAATAAACCAATAAGGCTTTATTTTTGTATAGTAAAAACACAGTGAATCTTTGAAAATTCATAACTAATTCATATGAGCTCTGATTAATTCCATTCACATTTCATTAATCCAAAAAAATGCAGAATCCATTAAAATTGTTTTTGCTCATGTTCAGTGTCCTCATGTACTGTTTTTATTTGTTTGTGCTTTGAATGTTGTAGAAGCCAACGTTTCCGACCCTCCTGTGTTCTACGAGGTTGTCGCAGAATTTGTAGAGCTGGAGCAAAGGCAAGTTAACATTGTAATCTTGATCATTTGGACCCAATTTATGCCAAAGCTTTGTTTTACTTAAATAAACATGATGTTTTATTATTTCATGTGACATGGGAATATTACCTATATGTATATAGTTGAATACTGTAGTTTGATGTCCCCTATTTCCTTTGTAGGCCTGGGTAACATATGACTATGGTATATTTCTAGGATGCTTAGCCATGCTAGAATCAACTAGCTCATTTTGGGACAAAAAAATAATATATGCACTTTGTCATATTTAATCGTTGACACCTCTCACTGGTTTGACTTTATGTGCAAAATAATGGAACCTTGGTCATGGATGGATAATACATACAAAAATCATGACCCTAATGGTGGGCTGTGGGTGCATGGTTTGCTAGTCGCGCACCCGTGGCAATTGTAAGGGGCCGGTTCACGGAACCCTTGAATAGGTTATCTGTACATACCACAAGAGGTGGGCATGGCTGGGCTTATAGCGTAGCTTTTCCTCTCCTAGGCTCTTTTGTGAGGATGGGCCGTAATGGAGGTTGGGTCGGCTCAGGGGTCCAAGTTGAAGTTGGCTTCTGGATCCATCATGGGCGCAAGGGGGGTAGCCTGGTCGGTACGTGTGCCCTGTCGGCAGGTGCAACCTCAGCGTGGTGTGGATGGTTGGGGAGGAGTCACAGCCTCTAGCGGGGTGTCGTGGTGACATGCTGGCACATGAGAACATGTGTGGGGCTGGTGTCTTGTAGGTAAGTTGTCGACACTCTGGCTAGAGTTAAAACTATTAAGAAATAGCCGCCTACGGTTTTGGGCGTTTGGTCAAGACTCACCCGTGGTTTAGTCCCACTATAATAAATTGGCTGGAAAGGTTGTGTAGGGATAGGATGGATGGGTGGGCCTGGTCAATGTGGTATAGCGTTGATCAGTGGGGATTTAATATTGCTTTATTAACAATCATTTCACCGCATTTTAGACTACTACTGTGTGCTACTACTTTATGCCAAATGAATCCCAAAGCTTCTCTGTCTTCGTGCATTGTGCATATTTGCGGGTGGTGACTTGTGAGTATGTGGGTGGTACTCTAATCTGCTCCCTTTCCCATCTAGAGATGGAGTTTACTCCAACGATGGATCGCTAGGCGAGTAGGCTTGGTCCGCTCAGCTGCCTGTGGAGTGGAAGCCCCTGCGGACTTAGTTGTTCATAGTTTCATTTATATCCGTTTCCCCACTGCATTTTTATAGACATTTTTGATATTCTGTTGTAAAACGTACTCTGTATGCAATTTGATTTGTGTATCCCTGGCTCCTAGATATGGAATTTAATACACAAAATGTTCGGAAGTCTGTGATGAATTTTTGGCTTACATATGAAGTTCGGGCGTTGAGCCGTCGTGCGAGCGGGAAGGCACTTGATCACCGCCTACCGGCAACGGAGTTTGGCGGGAAGACACTCTTATTGTGCGAGTAACATGGATGATCCTATCACAACTCCTTTCGAGATACCGTGGTGGTATTGAGGCGCACGACAACGTGTTTGGGGTTGTGTCTTGTGGGCTAAATTGTACACTCTAGCCAGAGTAAAACTATTCAAATAGCCGTGCCCACCATTAATGCGGCAGCCTAGCAAAGTTTTTCGTGATAATCCCCACCACTACCGATTAACAATAAATGATGGAATTTGATAGGCTCCAGGTTGGAAGAAAGTGGTGGGCCTGTTTCTGCTTGGAGGATGTACAGTTGTTGATTATATATTAATAAGTTGCTTGTTTTACTACATCTTAACGCCGTTTATTAAATGTTGTATGCAAATGCAGCCCTAGTTATGCCTTCATTTCTATACGTGTGCACTTGCATCTTTGCTGTGTGGCTTACGGAGTTTGTCCATGTACTCACCCTTACAATCAACAATATCATCAGAGTGAGTACTTCAGGATGAGGGGATTCTGGAGAACTGAGCAGGAGCCAGGTCAAGCGCCTATGGACTTGCCATCCTCACGTTATCGCTAGTTTCATTCCGCTGCTTCAGACATTTATTATTTGAGAGGCCATTTGCCTTTGTAATAAATACAATCAATTACATAAAGGCATTACATTTGGGTATCCAACTATGTTATTTGTGTGCCTCGGTTGATTCCTGGATGAGGACAATAATGTCGATGTTTTGTATCGGCAATAAGAACATGGGGCTACTCGTGAAACCTAAATTTGATGGATGCAAAGAACATGAAAAACAATTTATACTGGTTCAGGCCACCTCAAGAGATGAGGTAATACCCTACGTTCCAGGTTGTGGTTCTATGCCTTTGAGGTTTCTCTGGCTGAGATTCTATGCTTCTTCTTCTGCCCTCAGGGGGCACCCTGCCTCCCCTACATACCGGACAAGTTACAGAGTAGGAATCCAGTCGACTCCGACCAAGGGTTTCTTTCTAGAAATAAACGTGCCTGATTAGGACATATCCTTTCCTTGTCATACAAGGGTATGGTATGCGAGTTCTTTGTATCCCAAATGACAAGTCTAGACCCATCCTCTGTCTGAGTGCCCCAAAC